>CM053037.1:168573255-168580755 GCA_028564925.1 Lithobates sylvaticus | reverse complement strand
AGCCTGCTCAAGTGGATTGCAGGTGGAGTCCGCAAAGACCCAAAGTCGGTACTAGAATTCGGTGCCCCCTTGCTCCTCGGCGTGTCGGAGTTCTGAACCAGCAAAGAAAAGCTCTTTTTCTGAGATGAAGTAAAGGATTCCCTTGTTTTACTTCATGTAACCTGTGCTGCCAGTGGGGATTGGTATCGGGCTCAGGACAGGATATTCATTTCAGCTCCATTAAAAGGATAGGGAGTGAAAGTATAATTTGCATGTTTGCTAATTATTATTATTTTTTTTTTTTATAACCGCTTTTTCGCAGCCTGTATCCTGCTTTTTGTTGTAATTGCTGCTCTTTTAGATGGTAGTGATGGTTATTAAAGCTTGCTGTTGTGCGGTGATGACACACCCATGCGTCCATGGAATTATAAGTGCCTATTTTTATTTGTGCCACTGGAGATTTGCCTTTTTTTTTTATTTTATTTTTTTTTTCCCAACGTATGTACATAATGTGTTTGAACATACATTTGCATGAGGAGCAAAAATATAAATGAGTGGTTTCTTTGTTGTATTTGTGTTGCAGAGGCTGCAGTGCATGGTGTACGCTCATTTTCGGCTGTCCTAGTTCTGCAGTATCCATGGAAAATATGATTGGGGTTGCCAAGTGTTCCTGTGGCAGCTTGATGTTGGTTTATATTCATGTTACAACCTGTCTGTGCTGAATCTTTGCATCAAATTAACACCACTTTCACCTCCCTGCTCTGCTGATCTTGCTGCGCTCTCGCGGTCAGATTAACGCTTTACTGGCGTCTGCAGGGAGGCGACAACAGATTTTTTACATTGTGTTATCTGCGACTTTTTGGCACTGGATCTCAGGGTGTAACGATGTTCGTTTCCAGCTAGTGTAGAAAAAGGAAGGCCATTTAAAGTGGCCCTTTTTTTAGTAGCTTTTCAAGCCTGCTGAATAATGTGTTGTTGACATGTTGCAATATAGAAACGCATAATTTAAAAAAGAAAAAGTTCCTGCTTTTATCATTAAAAGTTGTATTGGCACCCTAGTCAGTGATAATGCATGGGCTGAGATGATGTTGTCAGTCGGCTGCAGGCAGGAGAAAGCATTTCCTCAGTCATGTCTTTCGCATATAGTGCCAGTTTACTGTACTTCAGACTTTGGGGGCCAGACTGTGGACATTGGAGTTGAAATTGTCCTTGCATCCGTGGGAGTAAACAGTGCATCTTTGGCATTAGGGGGAGGAATAGTTCCCCATTGCTGGCGTCAGTGGATAGAATAGTGCCCTGCCGCTGGCATCAGTGAGAGGAATCATGACCCATTGCTGGTGTCAGTGGGAGGGATGGTGCCCTGTCGGTGGGGAGGGATGGTGCCCCGTCGCTGGTGTCGGTGGGGAGGGATGGTGCCCCGTCGGTGGGGAGGGATGGTGCCCCGTCGGTGGGAAAGGATGGTGCCCCGTCGGTGGGAAAGGGATGGTGCCCCGTCGGTGGGGAGGGATGGTGCCCCGTCGCTGGTGTCGGTGGGGAGGGATGGTGCCCCGTCGCTGGTGTCGGTGGGGAGGGATGGTGCCCGTCGCTGGTGTCGGTGGGGAGGGATGGTGCCCCGTCGGTGGGGAGGGATGGTCCCCCGTCGCTGGTGTCGGTGGGGAGGGATGGTGCCCTGTCGGTGGGGAGGGATGGTCCCCCGTCGCTGGTGTCGGTGGGGAGGGATGGTGCCCCGTCGGTGGGGAGGGATGGTGCCCCGTCGCTGGTGTCGGTGGGGAGGGATGGTGCTCCGTCGCTGGTGGGGGGGGGGGTGGTGCCCCGTGGCTGGTGTCGCTGGGGAGGGATGGTGCCCCGTCGCTGGTGTCGGGGGGGGGGGGGGGATGGTGCCCCGTCGCTGGTGGGGGGGGGGGGTGGTGCCCCGTCGCTGGTGTCGCTGGGGAGGGATGGTGCCCCGTCGCTGGGGAGGGATGGTGCCCCGTCAGTGGGAGGATTTTTTTTGTCTTGCATCAGTGGGAGGAAAAGTGTCCCAAGGGCCAGATAAAGACAAGCAAAGGGCCACAGTTTGGAGACCACTGGTATGAGACAAATACCCCATGCTAGGAGGGGATAGGAGTATAAAGAATGTTTTGTGCTCCAAATTTTTAAGTGGGAAAGTCTCGACTTTGGTGGGGGAGAAAAGAAATGAACAAAACAATTCTACTGAAAAAATTGTATACCAATTATTCTGATGTGATCTCTGACAATATGTGGACAAATCCTGAGATCTGCTTTATATTAAATACCATTTTGTAAACAAAAACTTTTATTTTAAGTTTAATTTTGAGGGTGTAGGATTTGCTTTTACCTGGAACCCCAATGATATCCCTGAGATTATGGTGGTGAGGAGAAGTGAGAAGACAGATGCCATGTCTGTTTTGAATTATTCATAGTGGGCTCACACTTCTAGTGTTTGTAGTGCCAAGTTCATGGTAAACAGACGCTCCCTGTCCAGAAGGTGAGAAGTTGTCGCTCCTCTATAGGGCAGCTGTCTGGGCCCCCTTTTCAATCTGTCACATCTCCTTGTGGTGCTCAGCTCCACCATGCATGAAGGGTCTCCTTCTGACCCCAGACATTAATCTCTTTGTGTTTGGTCAATGTGCGGATTTCTTCCTCTGCTTAGGGACCAAGGCTTGGATACTGGCATGGTAATGCCACTTCGATAGGAAGTGTATGTTGTACAATGATTATACTTTGAATGCTCTAAAAGAAGTCAGTTTGCCATAAATGTATCATATTTCAAAGAAAATCGAAAATTTGGTTTATTTTTTTCCTTTTTTAATTCCCCCAACTATTCCAAGATTTAAATTTTATTGCAAAATTCTTAACTCAAAAAAAAGAAAGAGATGAGGCTAGGAGAAAAGGACAAACCACAGGAGAGATCTGTATAGTGTAGTAATTTAAATGAGTGATGGAATTAATATTTTGCTTTAATCGGGAAGATATGGGATTTTGTTTTTACATCTATAAAGTTGCTGAAGACCCATATAGAGATCAAGCAACTGGAGTACAAACCATGCGGCGAGTATCGCTGCCTCCATGCAGAAGGGGTTGCGCTAGATGCTCGTTGGGTTGTTTTGGACTATGCTATGAGGTCTATGAATCCCGGTTAGAGATGCAATGGAAGGTTGAGAAGTAGTTTCAGCACTCGCATGGAAGACCCATACATGAGACTTGATTCTACGCAAAGTTGGCGTTTATTTGTATGAAGGTTATCATACAAACGCTGTCAACGCGCCTCATGGTGCTGGGCAGGCTACTTCTTCAGAAAGGTGTTTTTTACTCGGGGGGGGGGGGGGGGGGAGTGGGGTTTGTTGTCTGTCAGAATTCTAATTAGCTGGGACACTACCTAGTTACCTAGGTCAGGTTCACATCAAGTTTTTCTAGAAATTTGTATACATGGTATATACACACTATATTACCAAAAGTATTGCAACGCCTGCCTTTACACACACATGAACTTTAATGACATCCCAGTCTTAAGCCTCGTACACACGATCCAATTGTTGGCCAACCTAGCGTCAGGTTTTTGTCTTCAGAGTGTGTGCCTTGATCTTGTCTTGCATACTAACGTTACACAATTGTTGGCCAACAAACATGAACATGGTGACGTACTACAAGGAATTTCAGCTCTTGAGGGCCACCATTTGGGCCCCTTCTACTAATTTTGCGTTTGGTGAGCATTAATTCCGAGCATGCGTGTTTGTACTTTCAACTTTTAGGTGATGGTTTTTCATACTGACCATCAGAGAATCTGATAACCAACTGTTGTCTGCTGAAAATTTTCTAGCCCGTCATCCAACATTTGTTGGCCGAAAGTTGGACAACAATTGTCAAAAGGAGCGTACTAACGCTCAGATTTTAGGACAACAGTCAGTCAACAGAGAATCCCATGCCAACAATTGGATCATGTGTACGAGGCTTAAGTCTGTAGGGTTCCATATTGAGTTGGCCCTCCTTTTGCAGCTATAACAACTTCATCTCTTCTGGGAAGGCCGTCCACAAGGTTTAGGAGTGTGTCTATGGGAATGTTTGACCGTTATTCCAGAAGCGCATTTTTTGTGAGGTCAGGCACTGATGTGGACGATGCCAGTCAAATTCCTCCACCCCAAACTTGTGCATCCATGTCTTTTTTATGGACCTTGCTTTGTGCACTGGTGATTTGGTGGAGGGGGGATTATGGTGTGGGGTTGTTTTTGAGGGGTTGGGGTTGGGCTTGGCCCCTTGGTTCTAATGAAGGGAACTCTTAAGCATACCAAGACATTTTGGATAATTTTATGCTCCCAACTTTGTGGGAACAGTTTGGGGATGGTCCCTTCCTGTTCCAGCATAACTGCGCACCAGTGTACAAAGCAAGGTCCATAAAGACATGGATGAGCGAGTTTGGGGTGGAGGAACTTGACATCTAGGACAATTCTGGCTGGAAGTTGGTTCACTTATTTTTAGGACGCCAGAGCATCCAGTGGAGATCCATGCACAGCTTTTGTAAAAGCCCCTAAGGCCCCTTTCACACTGGGGCGTTTTTCAGGCGGTACAGCGCTAAAAATAGCGCCTGTATACCGCCTGAAAAAATCCGGCCCCATTCACTCCAGTGTGAAAGCTGGCGGGCTTTCACACTGGAGCGGTGCGCTAGCAGGACGGCAAAAAAAGTCCTGCTAGCAGCATCTTTGGAGCGGTATAGGAGCGGTGTATTCACCGCTCCTATACCGCTCCTTCCCATTGATTTGAATGGGACACCGCGGTAATACCGCCGCAAAGCGCTGCTACGGCGGCGCTCTGTGGGGGGTCTTTAACCCTTTTTTCGGCCGCTCGCGGGGGGTAAAACTGCACCGCGAGCGGCCGAATACCGCGGCTAAAACGACGGTAAAGCAGCGCTAAATATAGCAATGCTTTACCGTCACCGCGGCTCCCCGCCCCAGTGTGAAAGGGGCTTTACAGAGTGTCCTTGGTGAGAATCAAACCTTACCCTACAGCCTTGTAAGGCAAGTGAGCTCACCACCACATTGAATTTTCCTCTGTGGGTCCTGAGCTGAATTTGGGGGAAGTGCCATAATTCGCCCAGAATTCCCCAGCTGTCGTAGATCATTGGAAATGTGAGGGGCTGTGCATGTTGGCCTTTGCTTTATGAATGGTAAATCCTATTCACATCATTTACCTCTGTCTGCTCCTCTGTGATGTCTTGTTTTACTTGAGCAGTCATGTATGCTCCTAGTCGTTATTATAAGGCTCATCAAGCTACAGGTCATTTTTACATGGACTGCTCTATGAAATCGGTCAGTACATGCATCAAAGCTGCCCTTGTGTTTAGGCCTTTTAGGTTGCATCATTTCACCAATTTATCTTTACTTTGATGTTGGCAGCTTTGTGAATAATACATCGGTGTAGTATTTCAGAGCAGCAGTTAATCACTCACCACCGCCTTCCTCATTATATACGATGTGGAGGTTGCAAATCTTTGTTGCAGTTTTATTTTTATTTTAATTTTCTCAGACCTTTCTTTCTTCTTGCAGGCTTCTTCATTTGCTTTGTCTGTCTGCCTTTTCTTGCCTTTTCAGATTTTGCCTATTGTCATGGCTATCTGTGTACTCCATCACTCCGTATATATGACCCCTGGGGCCCAACCTGCAGCCCTTTTGGCACTTAAAGTGTTCGTAAATGAATAAAAATCTTATTTTTTGCCTTTTGTGTATTATTTTGCATTTATAAATGTTGAACTGCAGTTTAGATGACCAATCTTCCAGCAATGACAAATCATGTTCCATGCTACAAACAGATCCTGGAATTTCAACCCTAATGCCCACCTCCTGTGTCATCGGCAAAAAGACCTTTACCTTACCTACAACCTCCCGTTATATCACTTATAGATTTAAACTGATCTCCAGCTTTAGTCTCAGTTCAGTTTGTTCGGGCCAAGCTGACCCAAACCAACCATTTCCCCGTTTACGAACATGTGTGGTCTCTGGATGTGCTATGTATATAAAAAGGAAGTCCCCACATTCCCTTGTGAGGGGGAGTGTGGGAATAGGAGATTTTTAAGTTCCAAATAAGACAATATCAACTACCACATAAGATATTTAAAAAAATATATATAACAAAATGTTATTTGATTAAAAAAAGTGTTATTAAAAAAAACACATATATATGATATCATAGATATAAATGACACATTTGGCACTATCCAACCATAATAGGCAAACAATGCGTAAGACGTTGATGGATCAACGCATTTCGCCTACAATAGAGGAGAGGGCTTCTTTAGGACCCAGTGTTGCAATGTTGGCAATATCTGATAACTAAAAGACAATATCATATTAATTATACAGTAATGGAAAATATATAAAATACAAAACAAAAAAACATTAACGACAACATATATCGATCTTGCATATTGCATGCGAGTCCTATCTAGCCAGGGGAAAAGAAAAAAAAAAAGGGAAAAGAAAATGTAGCAAACGGGGGACGATCATGGAATCAGCATATTGGGGGAATCGGAGGCAAGAAAAATAATGAAGAAACTGTATACATAACAACAACAACAACAACAAAAAACTGTAGTTGAGGCTTCTTACAGTATACAGCACTGTTTTAGGGTGCAAGATGAGACCTTCCTGTCTCACACCCGGAACAAGATAGGGTTGGTCTGATCGCCTCTCAGCAATTCGTAAGCAGCTTTGTATTCTCTCAATGAATAGAAAGCTTACTGTGCTTGGCTGAGTCAGAGAGGCGGGCTGATGTCAAAATCTCTGCCTTAATAAATCCTGTGAGGCCAAGAAGTTAGGTGAGCAGAGAGCTGCAACTGAGGCTTCATATAGTATACAGCACTGTGTTGTGGGCGTGAGATGAGATCTTTCTGTCTCACACCCGGAACAAAATAGTGTTGGTCTGACCGTCTCTCAGCCATTCATAGACAGCTTTGTATTCTCTCAATGAATCCAAAGCTTCCTCTGATTGACGAAGTTGGAGACATGGGCTGATGTCGCAATCTCTAACTCAGCCAATCGGAGGAAGCTTTATATACATTGAGAGAATACAAAGCTGCCTATGAATAGCTGAAGGGCATGCAGACCAACAATATTTTGTTGCGGTTGTGAGACCGGAAGGTCTCGTCTCGTACCTGGAACACAATGCTGTATACTGTATGTAGCCTCAGCTGCAGCTGTTCGCTCCTCTCACTTCCTGGTCTCACAGGCTTTGTTGATGGAGCAGGAGCCATTGGCTCACGGTTTTGTCAGAGCTAAGGATGAGCTCAGGAAGTGTTCACAAACAGCACGTGCAGAGCCCACCAGGAAGTCAGCACTGGGGAGCACTAATCACAAGCAGTGAGACGTTTCCTGATCTCTGCAGCCAAGCATCGGATCAATGTCTCACTGCTTGTGATTAGCGCTCTGCAGTGCCGACTTCCTGGCGGGCTCTGCACATGCTGTTTGCAAACACTCCTGAGCTCATCCTTAGTCAGAGCCAGTGACGTAGAAGCGGATGGTGGGGCCTTGT
>CM053037.1:167892501-167915255 GCA_028564925.1 Lithobates sylvaticus | reverse complement strand
ATAGTGCCCACTATCGTACCCTCCACACTCCTCTCCTGTACATACTGCTCACTTTCATACCCTCCACACTCCTCTCCTATACATAGTGCCCACTGTCATACCCTCCACACTCCTCTCCTGTACATACTACTCACTGTCATACCCTCCATACTCCTCTCCTATACATAGTGCCCACTGTCATACCCTCCACACTCCTCTCCTGTACATACTGCTCACTGTCATACCCTCCACACTCCTCTCCTATACATAGTGCCCACTGTCATACCCCAACACTTCTCTCCTATACATAGTGCCCACTGTCATACCCTCCACACTCCTCTCCTGTACATACTACTCACTGTCATACCCTCCACACTCCTCTCCTATACATAGTGCCCACTGTCATACCCCAACACTTCTCTCCTATACATAGTGCCCACTGTCATACCCTCCACACTCCTCTCCTGTACATACTACTCACTGTCATACCCTCCACACTCCTCTCCTATACATAGTGCCCACTGTCATACCCCAACACTTCTCACCTATACATAGTGCCCACTGTCATACCCTCCACACTCCTCTCCTGTACATACTGCCCACTGTCATACCATCCACACTCCTCTGCTGTGCAAACTGCCCACTGTCATACCCTTCACACTCCTCTCCTGTACATAGTGCCTTCTGCCATACCCTCCACACTCCTCTCCTATACATAGTGCCCACTGTCATACCCCAACACTCCTCTCCTGTACATACTGCCCACTGTCATACCCTCCACACTCCTCTCCTGTACATACTGCCCACTGTCATACCATCCACACTCCTCTGCTGTGCAAACTGCCCACTGTCATACCCTTCACACTCCTCTCCTGTACATAGTGCCTTCTGCCATACCCTCCACACTCCTCTCATGTACATAGTGCCCACTGTTAGACCCTCCACATTCCTCTCCCTCACCTGCACATACTTCCCACTTTTATACCATCCATTCTCCTCCTCTATGCCTCTTACCCACAAAAACAGTTCTTTAAAATTATACTGAATATCCTCAATGTTACCAGCTCTAGAATGGGCACACTTTTGTTAGTTCAACTAAAGGAAACACAGGGGATGTCAGCTACTCTAAATATAGCACTTGTAAAAAAAGTGTCCCTGAAAATATTTTTGAGAGGCTCCTGTGATATTAAAGCGGTAGTAAACTTTTCTAACATTACTACTTTTTGGAGGCCCTGAAGTAGATTATGCCATAATGTACAAGTATACACAGCATATTAGCACATTAGGGTACACTTAAATTGTCAGACTGAGCCCTCCAGTGCTGTGCTGTGATCAATCCGGTGGGGCGCTTCCATCTTCGCCCTGTCTTCCTTCCGGGTTCTGTGCCTTCGGTCACTTGTCTTGACCAAGCTGCGTTGATGTCATTCCCACACATGCTCATGTGCATCCTCTTTCTCTCATCCCCCCTTTCTCTCTCAACCTCCCTCCCTTACCCCTCACACCTCTTTCATCCCCTCTCTCTCTCTCTCATCCTCCCTCTCTCTCTTTAATTTAATTTGTTATAACAAAAAATTGTTTGCATTTTTATTTATAAAAGGCCCGACCAAAATCCTCAGCACCAGGCCCATGATGTTCTTAATCTGGCCCTGGATGTCATGTGTTGTAATGTATTTGTATTGTATTTTCGGACGACAACTATACTGACTAAACGAAAATTGTACGAGGAAAATCTCTGTGCACGTCCGATCTAATAATATTGGACGAACGGTTGTGATCGGCTGTCGGAAGTAGTGTACACACGATCCGAAAATCGTACGATCCTCCCTCGGTTGATCGTTTTCGTACGATATTCGGATTGTGTGTACGGGCCATTATACTACTTGTCCCATGATTTGGGACTGCAAAGTAGCATGACAAGTCGTTCCCCATGATTTCCAATGACAGCCATTCATATTAGCAGGGCCGTTTGAAGGAATTTGGGGGCCCCAAGCAAAATGGACATGGAGGCCGCCCCACCCGCATGCATGCACGCAAAGCCATGAGATTACCAGAGACTGCGGACATACTGCAGAAGATTACCAGACTGCGGACATACTGCATGAGATTACCAGAGACTGCGAACATACTGCATGAGATTACCAGAGACTGCGGACATACTGCATGAGATTACCAGAGACTGCGGACATACTGCATGAGATTACCAGAGACTGCGGACATACTGCATGAGATTACCAGAGACTGCGGACATACTGCATGAGATTACCAGACTGCTGACATAATGCATGAGATTACCAGACTGCGGACATACTGCATGAGATTACCAGAGACTGCGGACATACTGCATGAGATTACCAGACTGCTGACATACTGCATGAGATTACCAGACTGCTGACACACTGCATGAGATTACCAGAGACTGCTGACATACTGCATGAGATTACCAGACTGCTGACATACTGCATGAGATTACCAGACTGCGGACATACTGCATGAGATTACCAGACTGCGGACATACTGCATGAGATTACCAGACTGCGGACATACTGCATGAGATTACCAGACTGCGGACATACTGCATGAGCTTACCAGACTGCTGACACACTGCATGAGATTACCAGACTGCGGACATACTGCATGAGATTACCAGACTGCGGACATACTGCATGAGATTACCAGACTGCTGACATACTGCATGAGATTACCAGACTGCGGACATACTGCATGAGATTACCAGACTGCTGACATACTGCATGAGATTACCAGACTGCGGACATACTGCATGAGATTACCAGACTGCTGACATACTGCATGAGATTACCAGACTGCTGACATACTGCATGAGATCACCAGACTGCGGACATACTGCATGAGATTACCAGACTGCGGACATACTGCATGAGATTACCAGACTGCGGACATACTGCATGAGATTACCAGACTGCTGACATACTGCATGAGATCACCAGACTGCGGACATACTGCATGAGATTACCAGACTGCTGACATACTGCATGAGATTACCAGACTGCAGACATACTGCATGAGATTACCAGACTGCGGACATACTTCATGAGATTACCAGACTGCTGACACACTGCATGGGATTCTGATTACCTGTGAATTGGGCCCTGATGACAGCTTTGCAGAGTGCACAGAGGACACAGGAGGCTGTATTTGCATGCTAGCCAGCAGAGAGGGGGGGTGGGGCCGGGAGCTCCACTCGGAACAGATTGGCTGTATTTAGAGCAGTGATCGGAGTGGGCTTGTCAGTGGAGCTCCACTGACGCGCCCACTCCAATCACTGCTCTAACCGAGCATACAGGCTACATGGGGCAGGGTCAGTGGAGCTCCCGGCCCCGCCCCCTCTCTGCTGGCTAGATGGGGAATACATCCTCCCGTGCCCTCTGTGCGCTCTGCAAAGCCGGGGCCCCAATTCATGGGTAGCGCGGGCCCCCCTACAAAGATTGTGCCCAGACCATGTTTGCCCTGCGCTAGAGACGGCCCTGCTTATAGGAGGCAGCAGCAGCGCAGCTGGGGCCCCAGGCCAGCTCGGGGCCCCAAGCAATTGCTTGGTTTGCCTGTCCTGTCGCAACAGGCCTGCATATTAGTACGACTTTAAGTCGTTCTGACTTCAAAGTAGTCCCTGCACTACTTTGGTCCGATTTTGATGCCACTTACACAGGCATTCCTTGAAATTGCGGCTAAATCGCGGCAAAAAGCGCGGTAAAATCGCACAAGTGTGAAAGAGGCCTTAGGAAGTGACCATGGGCAATTTTATTTTTCGGTAGCAGTGCTACATTAGAGCAGCAGAGGGAAGAATTTATGAATGAAGCTGCAATCCCATAGTAAATCTGTCTCACTGCTCATGCTTAGCATCACCTTGCTGTGTAATAGAATTGATATTCCCCCCCTGTTGGATGTACGAGTCTTCCTAGTGCTATGTAGGTATTTTATCATGTTTGCTGAGTGTGCACGTTTTTCTCTGCTTTCATTAATTCTGATGCTTATAACCCCCTACCTTCACCTCCTGGCAGAATACTCCTCAACAGCTGCCTCACCTCCCAGTATATATACAGATGTGTGTGTATATATATATATATATATATTAGACATGTGCAATTCGTTTCTTTTTTTTTTCGTTTTTCTTCGTTATATTCGTTCATTCGTTATCGTTATCGTACGAATGAACGAACGATTCGCTAAAAAATTTTAACGAATGTTCGAATCGAACGAATACGAAAAACAACGAAAATCCGAAATAACCAAAATTAGAAACAACGAAACTACGAAAAAAGAAAATCCGAAAAACGAAAACAGGAACAACGAAAATCAAAATGAACGTAAAAATTCGTACATTCGTAACTTTCTTTTTTTTTTGTTGAATTGGTAATTTTCCGTGTCCCTTACAATGGCGCTGCTTAACGTGCCTCGAATGGATTGAACGAAAAAATTCGTACATTCGTAACTTTTTTTTTTTTTTTTTTCGATTCGTAATTTTCCGTGTCTCTTAAGCCCCATACACACGGTCGGACAATCCGCGGACCAGGTCCGTCGGACCATGTCCGTCATACTTTGTCCGATGTTGGTTTTGCGTACACACGGTCGGACAAAGTTGTCGGAAAATCCGATCATTCTGAACGTGGTGACGTTTGTTGCCTACGACGGGACTACGTAGAGGCTAGTAGCCAATAGCTTTGGTCTTGTAATGTGATCTGAGCATGCGTAGCACTTTGTCCGGTCGGACAACCGTACACACGATCGGATTTGAAGTGATCGGACCGTGTTGTCGGCAAATCTTTCCAGCAGGAGATAAGACTTTGTCCGTCGGACAATCCGACGTACACTGTCCGATGGTGCATACACACGGTCTGATTTTTCAACAACATTGTCCGATCGGACAGAATCCATGAAAAAGTCCGACCGTGTGTATGGGGCTTTACAATGGCGCTGCTTAACGTGCTTCGAATGGATTGAACAAAAAAATGTGTAACTTTTTTTTTTTTTTTTCGATTCGTAATTTTCCGTGTCTCTTACAATGGCGCTGCTTAACGTGCTTCGAATGGATTGAACGAAAAAATTTGTACATTCTTAACTTTTTTTTTCGATTTGTAATTTTCCGTGTCTCTTAAAATGTAATGATAGCATACACATTACATAAAATTATGAATTATGCTCCGATTACGAATCTACGAAAACAATGTTACGAAAGTACGAATGTAACTAAATCTACGAAAATACGAATGCGTCCGAATTTCGAATAAACTAAAATTAAACTAACAGAAAAACGAATCAACGAAAAAATGACTTTTACGAAAATACGAATCGTTACGAATACGAACACCGACGACTTACGAATTTACGAATCGTTACGAATCAACAGAAACAAAAGAAACGAAACGAAAATAAACTAATTTTTCTGTTGTGCACATATCTAATATATATATATATATATATATATATATATATATATATATATATACTGTATATATATCTTGATCTTAGCATTCTTGTTTATATCCTGCTCCTATTTTCTTTTTGACGAAGGTCATTTACTCAGAATAAGTGTACACAGGTTCCATCCTCTTGGATTCCGTTTCTATAGTAACAAAGGATATTTTTCCACGTTTACAGCCCGTCTTCACCTGCTGTGTACGTCAATGGCTGGATCTCCAGCTCCGACCCTCTCTATCCTGGCAACATCCCTGTCTGGAGACCTCATTTATATACTTGTCATATCTCTCCCGGGGTATTACTTATCATCATACAAAAGTAAACCTGGCTTACTTCAGGCCTAAAGAGTACCTGTCAGATCATTTAATAAAGTAGATGTAAACCTAAATCGAATGACCTTTAGCTTGCTAAATGATTGGGTTTTTTTTTTTATACTGATATTTTCACCCTTTTTGATCCTTTGTTACATTTCAGTGTTACTGATTCCCTGTGGTTACTTCCTGTCTCCATGCTCTCCAATGATGGCTGCATGGTGGGGTTCCTGACACTTGTGTTCAGGGCCGTCTTTAAAGTGGGATTCCACCCTAAAGTGGAACTTCCGCTCATCGGAACCCCCCCCCCCCCCTCCGGTGTCACCTTTTTCTTCCTGTCACTAGGGTTGCCACCTGTCCAGGATTCACCCGGACAGTTCGGGGTTTTGAATCATGTGTGTGGGTTTAAGTCCACCTGAAACCCGGACACATTATTCGGACCAGGGCTGTGGCTCCCCAAGTAACCGAGATAGTCACACATAAATCTGTTGCCGTCCGGGAGCAGCTGTTTGGGGGCAGGTTTGACTGAAGGGTTGGGTGATAATGTCAGCAAGAGCAATTTGGCCACACCCACTGTTTGCCAAAGCGTGCTCTGTGCGCTACATTACTACTCTCCTTAGAGCACCCAAATGTATCCAAGGTCTTTTATAATCCTATAGTGTTTACTGCAAAAAATACAAATAAAAAATTCCCTGTGCTGCAAAAGTGTTCGGGTTTGGCTTAAAGAAAATGTGGCAACCCTACCCGTCGCGCTGTCTGCTGGGACACACACGGGTCCCAGAGACAGCGCGGACCATTCCTATTGCATTGCGTGACTCGCGCATGCGCAATAGGGAACCGGGAAGTGAATCGGCAAGGCTTCATTTCCTGATTCCCAAACCCAAGATGGCGGCGGCAGCATCCAAGGACTGAGGGACTGTTCGGCCTCGGGTGCCGACGTCGCTGGACCCTGTGACAGGTGAGTGTCATTATTTTAAAAGTCAGCAGCTGCAGTATTTGTAGCTGCTGACTTTTCAAAAAAAAATTTTCGCCGGACTCCCTTTTTAATATTGATTGGACCCTGGGAAAAACTTTTCTTGCCCCCCCCCCCCCCCCATACAGTTTCGCTTTCCACCTGCTCTGAGACATACAATAAATAGCAGCTAGACTCAAAATCAGTTTACTGAATCAGATCAGGCAGCTATTGCGATTGGTTGCCAGAGGTTACAGTGTATCATTACTGCTCACTGACTGGTTGCTAGAGGTTAAAGCACACATTGTGGCTCACTGATTAGTTGCTAGAGGTTACAGCACATGATTTCTGCTTGTTGATTGATTGCTAGAAATTACTGTGGATATGACCTCAGGGGGGCATGATATACATATGAATGCCGCCGGCTGCCGCTATTTACATATGAATGCTGCCGCTATTTACATATGAATGCCACCGCTATTTACATATGAATGCCACCGCTATTTACATATGAATGCCGTCGCTATTTACATGTGAATGCCAGTAATTTACAAACACAGGGTCTGCAGGTGAGTCATCTGTACACAACAATAGGGTAGAGCAGCATTAGTAGCAGCACTTCACAATGAGATATTGGGACACAACACAGGACTAAAACCTCAAGGGGCGAGGGAATTTAAACCAGGATAGTTGGCAAGTATGAGGCAGCTGCTTTGGGCCCCACAACAATGACAGGGCCCAGGGCAGCTGCCCTTTTTGCCCTGCCTTAAAAACGGTCCTGCAGTGCCGAATCGCAAAAAGTGCTCCGGTCAGGAAGGGGGTAAAATCCGTGGCTGAAGCAGTTAAAGAGTAACTCCACTTTTGTTGAGAAAAAAAACATTCCCCTCCGGGTGATCTGTGTACATTGCAAGGATTTTAACAAACTTTATTGCAGATTCCTACCTTTTGTTATTCTGAAGAAATAGCTGTTTATTTATCGGTGTACATGTGTATCTATATGGAAGCTGATTATCAATCAGCTGCTGCATCTGCAGGGCTCTAATGATGAAAGTGTCAGGGTCTGCATCCCCTTAGATGTGCCTTCCCTTTGGGAGTATCTCAGCAAAAATTACATTTTTGTTGCAGGGGATGCTAAAAAATCTGACTCGTATCTTAGTGAAGACTTCTGGGAAAATCAGTGAGCCAATCACACAAGCAGGAAATGACATCATCTGTGTACAGAACACCTCTAGGTGGCCATATTGCATTTTACAGAAAATGACAAAGCTGCAGATTGAAAAGGAAAGGTCATATTTAATAACGTTCAATTATGATATGACTGGTGTAGATATATGCTATATTATTATTTTTTTTCATTTGCTATTTTTTTCCCACGAAAGTGGAGCTACCCTTCAAGGACAGCAGTTAGACTCCATGAACTATCTATAGATAAGAGAGGTAATCATTTCCTTTGTCATTTCCTTTGTCAGCTTTGTTTGAACAATGTTAACGCTCAGTCTACACACCTGTGACAAGCAGGAGGTTAAATGAAGGGTGACAACTATATTTCATGCGAGCAGATGTTGGACTTGTGTAACCACAAGCCGATCGTCTTGTTTTTTTTTTTTTCACATTTTTTGTTTACCTGTAAAGCTGATGAAAGATTTGAACCTGCTGCATGCTGCAAAATGTTCAGGAATGTGTCCGGGACAAAAGAGCCCGGGCGGTATTGGAGTGTTTATAGTGATGCCGGTGACTACATCAAAGTGTGCAAACAAAGTTCTTCATTCCTTCACCTTATCAACAACTGACAGCTCAGGGACCAAACTGCCAGGATTCTGAATATTTTGTTGGAGGTTTACCACTGAGCTATGAGAAAATTCCAGACAGTTTCTGATGTGGGGGGTGGTGGGCATAGCTCCCAACTGTCCCTGATTTCGAAGGGACTGTCCCTGATTTGGAGCAATGTCCCTCTGTCCCTCTTTCCTTCTCATTTGTCCCTCATTTTGGTCTGATCCATATATATATATATATATGTATATAAAATGCACTTTTTATCTATCAAAAAGTGTTTTCCAGTACTTTTCATCTGGTTTCTAAATTGCTGCAATTCCAAAAGCCAATATCAAGGAATAGTAATGGTAAAAAAAGCACCTATGGGTTTTACCAATCTTGTTTTTTTGTACAATTCTCCTTTTTTTTCTTCTTATCATACCCATGTGGTAGAAAGTGTCAGGTTCTCTCTTTGTCTGTTTGGTTTTCTCTGTTCTCTCTAAGTTTTTCCTGTATGTATGTCTGTATGTATGTGTATGTATGTGTGTGCATGTGTCTGTATGTATGTGCATGTGTCTGTATGTATGTATGTATGTATGTCTGTATGTATGTGCATGTGTCTGTATGTATGTGCATGTGTCTGTATGTATGTATGTATGTGTATGCATGTGTCTGTATGTATGTATGTGTATACATGTGTCTGTATGTATGTATGTGTATGCATGTGTCTGTATGTATGTGCATGTGTCTGTATGTATGTATGTGTATGCATGTGTCTGTATGTGTATGCATGTGCATGTGTCTGTATGTATGTATGTCTGTATGTATGTATGTGCATGTGTCTGTATGTATGTGCATGTGTCTGTATGTATGTATGTGTATGCATGTGTCTGCATGTGTATGCATGTGCATGTGTCTGTATGTATGTGTGTGCATGTGTCTGTATGTGTATGCATGTGTCTGTATGTATGTATGTGTATGCTTTTGTCTGTATGTGTTTGCTTGTGTCTGTATGTATGTGTATGTATGTGTGTGCGCGTGTGCATGTGTCTGTATGTATGTGCATATGTCTGTATGTATGTGTGTGCATGTGTCTGCATGTCTGTGCATGTGCATGTGTCTGTATGTATGTATGTGTGTATGTATGTGTATGCTTGTGTCTGTATGTGTGTGCTTGTGTCTGTATGTGTGTGCATGTGTCTGTATGTATGTATGTGGTTGTGCGTGTGCATGTGTCTGTATGTGTGTGCTTGTGTCTGTATATGTGTGCATGTGTCTGTATATGTGTGCATGTGTCTGTATGTGTGTGCATGTGTCTGTATGTATGTCTGTATGTGGTTGTGTGTGTGCATGTGTTTGTATATGTGTGCATGTGTGTATGTGTCTGTATGTATGTGTCTGTATGTGTGTGCATGCATTTGTCTGTATGTGTGTGTGCATGTGTATGTGTGTATGTTACTTTTAATCCGAAGCCCCCCCCCCCCCCATTTCTGTACCATCAGAACTGCTTTTGTAGGGCTTGTGTGTGATAGCAGGCAGGACTGCTGCTCCTCTGAAAAGCAATCCATGCACAGATCACTTTTCAGAGGCATTTGAAAGGCGGTAAAGAGGCATTATGTTGTCTCCTCACCACCTGTTTTAAGCCCGTAAATGCAGCATCACTATACCGCAACTGTGCAATCCAAACAGTTGCGGGGTAGTTGCAGTGCAGCCCCATTCAGGTAACGGTAACCCTAAAAAGCAGAGCATTCGTCTGTGTGTCGGGAACGAGTGCGACAAAGGCAAGAGAATTCTTGTTGGGCGGTGTATTAGCGCTCGAACGAATACACTTAGACCGAATTTTAATGGTTCAAAGAATGTCAGGCAAAATGGTCGGCCCTCACGCATGTTCACTTCATCAAATCTGGCCCTCTTTGAAAAAAGTTTGGACACCCCTGATATAAAGGGATGATCTGATAATTGCCAAATATTCAAAATATTGCTTTGTTAAAAGACACCAATGTAATCTTTCCTGTAAGAGGCATATAGAAAAAAAAAAAAGGAACCCTTTTGCCACTAAAGACATTTTTTATTTATTTGTTGTTAAAGTGGAGGGCCACCCTGGAAAAAAAAAAACTTGATAAAAATGTTAATAACAATTTAAAAAGAAAAAAAATATATATATATTTTTTTTACTTACCAGAAATGGCTGTTGCTAGGCAGATCGTCCTAATCTGCCTCTTCCTGTTCCGCGAAGCTGTTCTGTCTTCTGCTCCTAGCGCCGTCTTCTAGTGAATGGGGTGCGGTGTGTTATGGGAACTGTGTGTCCCACAACACATTGCGTTCCCCATTCACAAAGCGCCGCGCGTTGACTCGCGCGTGCGCAGTGGGCCGTGCGACGACTCGCGCATGCGCAGTGGGCCGTGCGACGACTCGCGCATGCGCAGTGGGCCGTGCGACGACTCGCGCATGCGCAGTGGGCCGTGCAACGACTCGCGCATGCGCAGTAGGCCGCGCGGCGACTCGTGCATGCGCAGTAGGAAACGGGCACTGAAGCCGTAGTCTTCGCTGCCCGTTTCCATTACTGAGGATGGCGGCGCTGGGAGCGGAGCGCCGAGGGACATCTCTGCCTCCACGGCCGACGTCGCGGGCGCCCTGGGAGGGTAAGTGTACTTATGAAAAGTCAGCAGCTACTTTTTTTTTAGCTGCTGACTTTTAAAAAAAATTTTTTTTAGCTGAAACACCCCTTTAAAATGTACATTCCCTGCATTAGGGTCCTTTCACACGGATCCGTTTTTTAGGGTAAAAGAAAGCAGATGCCTGGCGGTCCCTGACCTTCCTATATACTGTATGTAGGATTTGGGTACATACATTTTTTCAAAAGTAAAATTACCTTTTTTATTAAAATTTTCATGCCACTTCGCTTAGACGAATGACGTATTCATGAAGGCTTCTGGGATATCAGTGTCATCGATCACAGAAGTCTTCGGACATCCTTTCTGAAAAGGTGAACTTATACTTTAAATATTTCTCTGTTCTCAGTGGGAAGATTTCCCCTCACTTTGTATCTCAGGGACCAATGCTTAGGGACAGGAAGTGAGGGGTACCTACCCAATAGGGACACAAAAAGTGATATTAAAGGCAATAGAAAAAAAAAATAATAAAATAATGAACATGTCATACTTACCTGCTCTGTCAAAGTGGTTTTGCACAGAGCAGCGCCGATCCTCCTCTTCTCGAGTCCCCCCACTGGCGCTTTTGCCCCCCCCGCCGAGTTCCCCTAGAGCAAGCAGCTTGATATGGGGGCCCCCAAGCAGGCTCGCTTCCAAGCCACTGCTCTGTATGTCCATTCACCCCCTCTCTCTCTCCTCATTGGCTCACTGGCTGTGATTGACAACAGCTGTCTCAGCCAATGAGGAGGGAGAGTCCCCAGAGAGCCGAGGCTCTCGTGCACATCGCTGGATCATGATGGGATAAGTATTACATACCTTCCAACTTTCTGAGATGGGAATGAGGGGCACCTATTAGCAAAAGTATGTAGGCATAGGACACCCCCCTGCCACGCCCCCTTTAAAGGAGAATTATACCAAAAATGATTGGTTAAACCCACAAGTGCTTTTTTTTTTTTTTTTACCACTACTATTTCTTTATACTGACCTTTTTTTTTCTTCAATGCAGCCTACCAGCGCCCATCAATGCAGCCTACCAGCGCCCAACAATGCAGCCTACAAGGCACCTATCAATGCAGCCTACCAGAGCCCAACAATGCAGCCTACCAGCGCCTATCAATGCAGCCTACCAGCACCCAACAATGCAGCCTACCAGCGCCTATCAATGTAGCCTACCAGCGCCCAACAATGCAGCCTACCAGCGCCCATCAATGCAGCCTACCAGTGCCCAACAATGCAGCCTACCAGCGCCTATCAATGCAGCCTACCAGCACCCTTTAATGCAGCCTACCAGTGCCCATCAATGCAGTCTGCCAGCGCCCATCAATGCATCCTCTCCAGTGCAGATCAAATGCAGCCTCCTAGTGCCGCTCAATGCAGCCTACCAGCGCCCATCAATGCAGCCTACCAGCACCCAACAATGCTGCCTACCAGTGCCCATCAATGAATGTTTGCTTGCTTCCATTCATACGGGAGTCGGGACACAGACACAATCCTCCTCCGCCACTGCGCCTCTGACACTATGTGCGAATAGAGCGGCGGCTGCCTGCTGATGCTGAGACTTAGTTGCTTGCTGCAGAGAGAAGAGAGTAGGAACGCCAGTGGCCGGGCGCCCTAGGCAGCAGTGCGCCCTAGGCAGCTGCCAATTTTGCCTAGTGGTAGCACCGGCCCTGCAAATGAGGAGGAATGAGGGACAGAGGCACTTTGTTCCAAATCAGGGACAGTCCCTCCAAATAAGGGACAGTTGGGAGCTATGGTATTAGGGGGGCTTGGGGGACTGCTGCACAGAGAAGGTTTTTTTTTTTTTTACTTTCATGCATAGAAAGCATGAAGGTAAAAAAAAAAAAAAAAACTTGAGCCTTTAGAACCACTTTAAAAACCTCAAAGTTTTTTTCTGATTGTGCTAAAATGCATTTTTTGTTGCTGTAGATCTAGTAAAAAGGTTTCCCACTCACTATGAGTGATTAGAGAAAAGTGATATCTTTTTACCCGTAGTTACTTTTCTTCCTATACTATATATAGTAACATATAAAAATAGTATAGAAACACAGAGAAGTAAAAATAGAAAGACATGAAGGAGGAGTATACTGTGATGAATATATACTGTATGTGTGTGATGGATGAAACCGACCACATTAAGTCATTACCCCAAATCTGTGTGTTTGAAGCTCTAATAATAATTGGTACTTTTCTCCCTCTAAGTTCTATGTCTCTGTGTCATGTAGGTGTTCCTGGCTGTCACTACCTTAAAATTGAGTTTTAGTAATTATCAGATTTTTTTTACTTTTTTTGCTGCATTATTTGTAACTAGGGTTGCCACCTTTTCTTCAAGTCAAACCCGAACACTTTAGCAGGGCACAGCAATTATTTTTTTTTTTTTATAGTATAAACTATACATATATTTTGCAATTAAGTAACATTTCTAATCATATGAAGTTAATCACAAGAGTCCCCCTGTACATCAGAGTCCACACAGTTCCCCCTTTTACATCTGAATCCACAGAGTTCCCCCTTTACATCTGAATCCACAGAGTTTCCTTACAATGTAAGGGGGGACTCTGCAGACTGATGTAAGGGTGAACTCTGGGGACTCTAACATAAGGGATGCTCTGGGAACCCTGATTTAAGGGGGAACACTGAGTACTCTGATGCACGGTAAGGACTCTAATGTAAGGGGGAACACTGTGGCCTCTGGTGTAAAGGGGAACTGTTATATAAAGGGTGCTCTGAGAACCCTGATTTACCTTAGTGTACTCACTCAGAGGCAGGAGAGAGAAGAGGGGAGACAGTCACAGACAGGGACGGATGGTGAGCTCACTCACCACTTGGCAGTCAGCACCTCTCATTCAGATGTATCTGAGGCTGCTGGACGTCAAATTTCCCACCCCCACTTTCCTTTTCTGAGGCACAGCACCAGGGATTGGAGTGTGGGCAGACACAGAGGGGTAGGGGCGGAAGGAAGAGGAGCAGATCAAGCCCTCTCTCCTCTCCCATCTGTATGTGGGGGGATTTTTAGTGCTGGCTTTGGGCAGTGTGAAAAAGAATGTAATGCTGCGTACACACGATTGGACTTTCCCGCGGGATTGTCCGCCGGACTAGAGTGCGCCGGACAGTCCGATTGTGTGTGGGCCTTCGACTGACTTTTTTTTCCCAAAAGTCCAGCGGACTAGGTTTTAAGTTTTGTTTTAAAATTGTCCGCTGAACTTGGCAGTCCGGCGGACAATACGGCCGTCTGTATGATGGTCCGGCGGACCAAAAAGGACGCATGCTCAGTAGCAAGTATTTTTCTAGTATTTTTCTAGTCCTGTCATACGTGCTGTACGTCATCGCGTGAACCGCCGGACTTTTAGCGTGATAGTGTGTGGTCAAGTCCGTTTGCTTTCAAGTCTGGCGAAGCCCCCGCTGGAAGGTCCGGCGGTTTGTTGGCGGACATTCCCGCGGCAAAGTCCGATCGTGTGTACGCGGCATTACAGACACTCTCAGTTTAGACAACTGCAGCCAGCAACCCTGCTGGGAGGCCACAGTCCAGTCTAAATAATGTGTCCGGGTTTCAGGCAGTTTGAAACCCAGACACATGATTCCAAACCCGAACTGTCCGGGTGAATCCCGAACAGGTGGCAACCCTATTTGTAACTATTCTCTATTATTGTACTGATATATGTATTATTATAGAGATGAATAAGCTATAAATAATTTGAAGTTGTATGTTTCTCATTGAGGATGTTGCATTTTTATGCAACGCACACTAATGCACATGCGTGGTGTAAACAGGGCACATAGAGAACCATTGTTTTCCGGATGTCCTTGCGTTACGCCTGCATTGATGAATACCGATAACCAGGTGTGAACAAGCCCCGACCGCAGTAGTGTGAATCCAGCCTGATATGAAAAAGGGGATAACTAATGTGCAAACCTATACTACACCAGAAAATATAAACGACAAGCTGCCAACATGAAAGGTATTCTCACACAGAATGACAAATGAAAAAAAGAAGTATGTGGCGCTAACTCAACTGAATTTAATATAAATTATTAAAATATGATAAAAGAATCTATACGTGCAATATAAAAACTATAAAGATAGCACTTCCGTGGCCGTGCTAAAACTGGATGATGAATAATAAAGTGGAAAATAATCTTCAACATGCGCAACAATGTATATGATCACAAAACAACAAAATCCTGCGAGCCTTAACCACTTCAGCCCCGGACCAATTGGCAGCCAAAGGACCAGGCCCCTTTTTGCGATTCGGCACTGCGTCGCTTTAACTGACAATTGCGCGGTCGTGCGACGTGGCTCCCAAACAAAATTGGCGTCCTTTTTTTTCCCACAAATAGAGCTTTCTTTTGGTGGTATTTGATCGCCCCTGCGGTTTTTATTTTTTGCGCTATAAACAAAAATAGAGCGACAATTTTGAAAAAAATGCAATATTTTTTACTTTTTGCTATAATAACTATCCCCAAAAAATATATAAAAAATAATTTTTTTCTTCCTCAGTTTAGGCCGATTCGTATTCTTCTACATATTTTTGGTAAAAAAAATCGCAATTAGCGATTATTGATTAGTTTGCGCAAAAGTTATAGCGTTTACAAAATAGGGGATAGTTTTATAGCATTTTTATTAATATTTTTTTTTTTACTAGTAATGGCGGCGATCAGCGATTTTTATTGTGACTACTACATTATGGCGGACACATCGGACATTTTTGACACATTTTTGGGACATTTGTCATTTATACAGAAATCAGTGCTATTTAAATAGCACTGATTCCTATGTAAATGACAGTGGCAGTGAAGGAGTTAACCACTAGGGGCGGGGAGGAGTCAGTGTGACGTGTTGTGTTTATTTTACAGTAGGGGGGCGTGGCTGTACGTCTGACGTCATTGATCGGCTTTCCCGATGACCGGGAACAGCCGATCAATGACAGGCAAAGTAGGAAGCGTGGGGAGAGGTTTGTTCACACAAACCTCTCCCCGTTCTTCAGCTCCGTAACCCGATCGCGGGATACCAGCGGCGATCGGGTCCGCTGGTCCCGCGGCCGTGGTCACGGAGCTCCCGACCGGGTCCCGGGTGACCCACGGGCAGGCAAATTAAAGGGGACGTACCCGTACGTGCTTTTGCCTGCCCGTGCCATTCTGTAGACGTATATCTACATGAGGCGGTCGGGAAGCGGTTAAAGAACCCGCTACCAACCTGCCACTATCAAGCTGCAAACGTTAAACACGTCTCATACGTTCGTGCACATTAAACACAAAATTAAATATACGCTGCGCTGGAATGGCTATGCACTAGATAATCTGTATCTTAATCTATAGTTATAGATCCACAAGACTATAACAATATGCATAAAATAGTAAACATACAACTGGTGTAAAGTGCAAGTGCAAAATATAGCAAAAACAAATAATGTGCACAAAATCTGTAAACGCACAACTAAAACGCATAGATGAATATAAAGTGCACAAGTGCCAAAAAAAACTCTGAGGTTATATGGACCCTTTAGAGTTACAAGGTGCCATGCACAATAACACCAAAAAATAAAATAAAATATCAATAATAATAATATTAGATGAAAAAAGTGCTAAATGCATACATATGTGATAACAAACATGTATAAAAGATTTATAAAAAAATGTAAGTGCATAAACCACACAAGTGTCTCTATATTATTAAAAAAAAAACAGTTCTTTGTGGCAGCCTGTCCTAGGCTGTGATAAGAACCACAAAATGTTGATTGATGTGAGACTAGATGCAGGTGATGTGATTTCCGGTGATCATACTATTGACATGCTTGTTACATCCAACCGTGGCTCTGAATCATGCATAGGTGAAATCCGGGAACCCCTTATGATAATAACCCCCCCTTAGAGCGTGTGACCAGCTTTTACACTGAGTCAAAGTACGCATATGAACCACTATAGGGTTCTCAGCTGTTTCACTGGATTAGTAGTATCCTCAGTGCAATGATCTCAGAGGCGCATGAAAAAAAGAAAAAGACTAATAGTGCAATACCGTTTTACAAAATTGAATAGACAAGTTAAAAAACATTCCCCCGCCGGGGTACTCACATGTGTAAGGTGCGTCAGTGCACCATACTTCATAAGACTCAATAAAATACTGTAAACAGTATGGGTATGGCTTGTATCCCCTCCAGGCAGGTGTACTGTCTCTCGCTCTGTCCTGGCCCCTCCCCTAAGCATGTCGATACTCAGGGTGTGGCGTATCTTCCTCAGGGGGTTTTGTTTTTTTTGGCACTTGTGCACTTTATATTCATCTATGCGTTTTAGTTGTGCGTTTACAGATTTTGTGCACTTTATTTGTTTTTGCTATGTTTTGCACTTGCACTTTACACCAGTTGTATGTTTATTATTTTATGCATATTGTTATATTCTTGTGGATCTATAACTATAGATTAAGATACAGATTATCTAGTGCATAGCCATTCCAGCGCAGCGTATATTTAATTTAATGTATATGATCACATTACAATAATAACTTTCAAAGTGCAAAAATAAAGTGCAAAAAAAAATGCTCCAAAGTCATAATAGTGCAATAATATAGTCCAGTACAAAAAATCTCCACGTTGCCAAGTTTTGCACATGCACTTTTTTTTTCCCTATGAACTGTCGCTTGGAGATTTTTTGTACTGGACTATATTATTGCACTATTATGACTTTGGAGCATTTTTTTGCACTTTATTTTTGCACTTTGAAAGTTATTATTGCAATGTGATCATATACATTGTTGCGCATGTTGAAGATTATTTTCCACTTTATTATTCATCATCCAGTTTTAGCACGGCCACGGAACTGCTATCTTTATAGTTTTTATATTGCACGTATAGATTCTTTTATCATATTTTAATAATTTATATTAAATTCAGTTGAGTACACATACTTCTTTTTTTTCATTTGTCATTCTGTGTGAGAACATCTTTCATGTTGGCAGCTTCTCATTTATATTTTCTGGTGTAGTACAGTATAGATACTTCTTTATTTTTATTTTTTTTTCATTAATCCAGCCTGATACTTTGCAATTTAATAATAAAATGCACACAGAGGCAGAATTCTGCACTCATTTATCAGATGAAGGATGTCAGCTGTACCCTCTGTATGAAGACAGGGGGCGACCTTGCAACGAAGGATTTGTAATCATGGTGGCTGTGTCTGGGGTCGCTTCCCTTTTGTTCCCTAGACGGTGTGTCAGCAAAAACAAGTCTCTTCCCGCATGTCTCTTCCTACTGCAGGCAGAACTGGCTACAGCCAAGTTAATACATCAGCCAATCTTATTTTAGCATTTATAATGGCCTCTCCTGTTCAGTAGCTGGTGCAGATGAAGTGGATACAATATGAAGAATTATCTAGAAAGAACCATTATGGAGGAACAACTCCATTTATTGTTGCCACCACCCCAAATACATTGTATAGAATATAATGTATGTATGTATAAAATATATTCTACCGGGGGGGGGGGGGGGGGGGGTACTTATTCTTTATATATAATATGAGGAAGGATACATGAAAAATCAGTAAAATGTTTTGTATGTTCAGGGCCGCGTTTGAAATCCATGCTGCCCATAAATGCCGCACTAAATGCCACCAATGCCGCACTAAATAGCAATATCCTTATCTTTCTGCGGTTCACTTGCTATACATTTACACTATATATATATATATATATTGGAAGGCCGGGTACCGGCCTGAAGTTATGGGAGGAGCCCGGAGGGTATTTAAGCAGCCCAAAGGCCGCCGGTCTTTGTCGGTTTCCTGTGCGTGATATCTGATACGTCAGACATCTAGGACCGACTCGTTCGTGACAAGCGCTGTTGGTGCCGGTTCGTGAGCTCCGTTTTCGTCTGTCCGTCTTCTCTTGTTGCAGTCCCGTGTTCCGTGTTCGTAAGTTGTGTCGTCCCTTCGTGTCGCACTCGTGTCGTCGAGTCGCAGTTCGCACAAAGAGTCTGGTTCGGCTGTAGCAGGTAGGGCTTCGGCTCCCATGTTTTACGCTCTCATGCACTGCTTATCATGTCACTAAACTGTGATCTGCGTAGCTCACGAACCACGCGCTGCTTGTCTCGAAACCTATACACTTACTCGCACGTTTTTTGTTGTACCCGATCGGGAGCCATCTAGCGGCACGCACATTCAGGGCCGCCCGCCACAGACATTCCGACCGATGTCGCATCCGGCACTCAAGGGTTCCCTTACACGAGCGGGCCACACGGTCTCCGAATCGTTCAACATAACTCACGCACGGGTGCCGTTCGCACTCACACGTATCGTTCAGGTCCTGCCGTTATCCGAATTGGTGGCGCTAGCGAGCGTGCCGAATCGTTATTTACATTCCGAAGCACTGTTGGCATACTAGTTGTACGAATCACTTCGACCGTGTCGAAACATTTCACGAATTAGCATGACAATCATTTCATCATTTCACACATGGCTAAACGTATCAGGCCAGTCGGTCATGCTAAATCATTCCGCATCAGTTAAACAAGGCGTTCATGCCATCGCTTCAATCCTGGTCCGGTCGCATCCACGCATGCTCCGATCGGGGCGATCCAGATGCACGACTACCCGGCCTCATTTCGATATATGCGCCAAGGGCGGAATCACATTACTGGCTGCGTGCATTCCTGATTCTTGCCCCTGTCATGGCATATCATTTCTGTCACTTTACCACGCCCGGCATGAATGCAGTCACTTCCCCGCACTAATTCGTGTCGGCGTGCCCTAGGCCCGGCCTCATTTCAATACATGCACCAAGGGCAGAATCGCATCACTGGTTTCGTACATTCCAGATTCTTGCCCCTGTCATGGTACCTCATTTCAGTCACCTTACCACGCCCGGCGTGAATGTAGTCACTTCTTCGCACTAAATTCGTGTCGGCGTGCCCTAGGCACGGCCTCATTTCTATACATGCGCCAAGGGCAGAATCGCATCACTGGTTTGCGTACATTCCGATTCTTGCCCCTGTCATGGTATCTCATTTCTGTCACCTTACCACGCCCGGCGTGAATATAGTCACCTCTTCGCACTAAATTCGTGTCGGCGTGCCCTAGGCACGGCCTCATTTCTATACATGCGCCAAGGGCGGAATCGCATCACTGGTTTGCGTACATTCCTGATTCTTGCCCCTGTCATGGTATCTCATTTCTGTCACCTTACCACGCCCGGCATGAATGGAGTCACTCCTTCGCACTGAATTCATGTCGGCGTGCCCCAGGCACGGCCTCATTTCAATACATGCGCCAAGGGCGGAATCGCATCACTGGTTTGCGTACATTCCTGATTCTTGCCCCTGTCATGGTATCTCATTTCTGTCACCTTACCACGCCGGCGTGAATTTAGTCACTTTCTTCGCACTAAATTCGTGTCGGCGTGCCCTAGGCTCGGCCTCATTTCAATACATGCGCCAGGGGCGGAGTCGCAAAAAAAAAAAAAATAAAAAGACGTTGACTCTTGTCCTTGTCATGTTATATCATTTCTGTGTCACCTTACCACGCCCCGGCGTTAATTGGTCACCTGCCTGTACGAATTCGCGCCGGCGTGCCCTAATAAAAAAAAAAAAAAAAGGGGAGCTTGGAGTCGGACCCGGTGGCAGCTGGATGTCACAGTTCGGCCTCAGCAATACCCAGGCAGTTAGCCTCGTTTCACAGTTGCCTCATTCCTGTACGTGCTCCAGAGTCCGGCTCACAGGCACCCCTCATACGGTACGAACAGGCCGAGCCCTGTCACGGGAAGTTCGTTCAGTTAAGGCAACATGTCAAGTCAGTCATTAGTGTTGTCATCTGTCATTTGATCCCACAGCGGTCTCGGCAGTCGACTTAAGTCACTATCGCCTGTTGTTATCATCTACGTTGGGTTCCGTCGCTCTGGACGGCAGCAGTTTAGGCTCTCAATCAGTAGGTCCACCTGCACCAGCTTCATCAGGGTTCCAGCAGGTAAAAAAAAAAAAAAAAAAAAAAAAAAAACGCTGGGCAGCCTGCAGACACGTGACCAGTCTACTAAGTAACGGGTCTTGGCAGCCGCCATGTCGTCAGTCGGCAGCGAGGACCTCACCACCCCGCTATCTCCGGCATCAGCCTCCGAGGCGGGCAGTGTCCAGTCCCTTAGGGCATGGACAATTCCCAGGCTGTCCGCCGAGCTGAGACGCAGAGGGATACCCTTCTCGGCCTCGGCCAGGAAGGCGGAGCTATTCAGGCTCCTCTTCCCACCACCGGCCGCAGCAAGCCACAGCAGCCAGCAGGCGTCTCTGGAATCGATTTCAGCCGCCGTCGCTCAGCTGCACACCCGCGTGTCTTCCCTGTCTTCCTCAATCGTTGAGGTCCAGGACAGAGTGTCTCGTCTAGAGACTAGCCCGGCTGCCACGGTTCCGGACCCTGCGGTGGTCCCAGCCATCAGTGCACCGGCCGCAGGTAGTGAGCTTGCCACGACTACCGTTCACCCTTCCCACCTGGTGCCACCCAGCGTAAGGAAGGACGTTTTAGAGGGCAGAGACGTTAACCTGGCCTCACTCACGATCTCGGTCCATGACTTGGCCGAGAACAAGGCCTACACCTGGGGCGACGTCTCGGTGGTTTTGAAGGCGAAGGAGCCAGGCTCAACAGAAAGCTCACGGCGCCCGAGTTCACACTCGCTTTTCGGCATGTTCAGGGACGTACGGTGCTCAGCCTCCCCGGGCAGGCGGGAGGAACTGGACCGCTACCTCCATTTAATCGTAGACCTGGGTCACAAATACGGTGGCTCAGCCTTCTACGATTATCGTCGGTCCTTCTCGGCCAAAGCCGCGGACAGATTCTTACAGTTCCATTGGACAACGGACTGGAGGGTAGTGGACGCCGAGTTGTTCTGCTGCCACTTTGCGAGTCTACGGTCCCCGCTATGGGCTGTCCGTCAGTCAGCATCCCACACCGCGGTCTGGTGTGCCAACATAGCCCTGTCCACCCGATAACTAGCACGGCCTCTGCCAGCTCGAGTCAGGCTCAGCAGGCACCGGTGCAAGGGCAGAAGGTGGACAAGTGGGGTTGTCCGGGGCAGATGGTCGGGGGAGCCGCCATTTGCAACAACTTCAACTAAGGCTCCTGCAATTCAGCCAGTGCCGGCTCTTGCACGTTTGCACCCTATGCCAGAGGGCGCACCCCCAAGCAGATGAAATCGTGACTAAGCCAGGTCAATGTCCTTTGGCTCGATGTCTACTTGACCTCACATCCCGCTCCGTCACTTGCCAGCTACCTCACCCGAGGTCTCACCGACGAGTTTCATACCGGGCTCATCACCCCGCCCCACACCACCCACGAATGTCCGAACCTGCGCTCAGCAGCAACAGATGAGCCAGCTATCGACGTCCTTCTTCAGACGGAGTTGGATCGGGACTTTATGATAGGCCCGTTCAGTCAGTCTCCCTTTAGTATCTGGAGGGTTAGCCCTATCGGGCTTGTACGGGGAAATTTTCGGAAAGGAAAAATAAAAATAAACGTCTGCCATATGATCTGTCAGCGCCTCATTCTTCCGTCGTTCCCAGTCTCAACTCGCTCATTCCCTCCGAGGAGTTCTCACTGAAGTACGCTTCGGTAGATATGGCTACCCAGGCCATACTCAGGGCAGGGGTAGGTGCTTGGCTCTCGAAGGCGGACATATCTGACGCCTTCAAGCTGCTGCCC
>CM053037.1:167859671-167892001 GCA_028564925.1 Lithobates sylvaticus | reverse complement strand
TTTGTTTTTTTTGGGCGAATGGCTGGCGTTAGCACTTAAATCATACTGACACCAGGCTATGGTGTCAGGATGATCAAATTACATTATTTGTATTACTACATTGTAATTGTCACATGCCACCATTGCTTGCCACCAGAGGCAGTGTGCTACTTGCCACCTGCAGCCTGCCACCAGAGGCAGTGTGCCAATTGCCATCCGCAGCCTGCCACCAGATGCAGTGTGCCACTTGTCCTCAATTTTATTCCGGGACACTGTATTGTCCCGAATGAAGGTGCCCGGGACCCAGGACAGAGCTGCCAATTGCAGGACAGTCCCGGGCACCCTAGTCCAGAGACCCCAAATTTTGGGTGCAGCTAGGGGGCATCTAGGACCCTTAACTACAGAGTTTGAAGTTTGGGGGACCTATGGCTGCAAATGGGCACAGTGAGGCTGCAAATGGGCATTATTGACCCTCTTTTCCACTTACAGTAGCTGCGCATTTCTCACCCTAGGCCTATACTCGAGTCAATAAGTTTTCCCAGTTTTTTGTGGTAAAATTAGGTGCCTCTGCTAATATTCGGGTCGGCTTATACTCGAGTATATACGGTATGTACAATCTGGAGGAAAAAAGGCGGCTCCGCGGGTGGCTCCGGGTGTCCGCTGGCGGCACTGCGGGTGGCTCCGCGGGCCCGCGGGTGGCTCAGGCGGCTCCGCGGGTGGCTCCGGGGGTCCGCGGGCGGCACCGCGGGTGGCTCCGCGAGCCCGCGAGCCCGCGGGTGAGAGCGGGCAGGTCCGTGGACGTGAGCGGTCTGGCCAATCAGGGATCTGGGGCGGGGGAGCAGAGAGATGACATCATCTATCACCGCCTGGTGCCCGCCCTGCATCCCTGCAGTGAAGTTCCCCCTTCACTGTGCAGTCAGCCGGAAGCAGAGAGATGACATTATCTCTCTGCTGCCTGACTGCTAACCTGCTGCAAGTGACAATCCGTAACGGTGTGGCAAGTGACAACCCGTAATGTGTGGCAGGCGATGTGGCAAGTGACAACCCGTAATGTGTGGCAGGCGACGTGGCAAGTGACAACCCGTAATGTGTGGCAGGCGACGTGGCAAGTGACAACCCGTAATGTGTGGCAGGCGACATGGCAAGTGACAACCCGTAATGTGTGGCAGGTGACGTGGCAAGTGACAACCCCTAATGTGTGGCAGGCGACGTGGCAAGTGACAACCCGTAATGTGTGGCAGGCGAAGTGGCAAGTGACAACCCGTAATGTGTGGCAGGTGATGTGGCAAGTGACAACCCGTACTGTGTGGCAGGCGACGTGGCAAGTGACAACCCGTAATGTGTGGCAGGCGACGTGGCAAGTGACAATCCGTGACATGACAATCTGTAATGTGTGGCAGGTGACAGGGCAAGTGACATCCCGAAACGTGGCAAGTGACAATCCATAATGTGTGGCAGGTGACGTGGCAAGTGACAATCCGTGATGTGGTAAGTGGACAATCCGCAACATGTGGCAGGTGACATTCCGCAACATGTGACAAGTGACAATCTGCATCTGGTGGCAGGCAACGTGGCAAGTGGACAATCCGCAACGTGTGGCAGGTGATGTGGCAAGTGACAATCCGTAATGTGTGGCAAGTGACGATCCAGGACGTGGCAAGTGACAATCCATAATGTGTGGCAGGTGACGTGGCAAGTGACAACCCAGGACATGGCAAGTGACAATCCGTAATGTGTGGCAGGTGACGTGGCAAGTGAAAATCCGTGACATGGCAAGTGACAATTTGTAATGTGTGGCAAGTGACGTGGCAAGTGACAACCCGGGACGTGGCAAGTGACCATCAGTAATGTGTGGCAAGTGACAATCCATTATGTGTGGCAGGTGACATTCTGCAACGTGTGACAATTGACAATCTGCATCTGGTGGCCGGCGATGGTGGCAAGTGGCACACTCTCTGGGCTCCCACTGATTCTGCATTATGGTGAGTTGAACCATTTTATATAACAGAACATAAATTGGTTAGAAGGCATGGAGATCAGAAATGTGTGTCCTTCAGGGGCTGCATACAGTATACTGCATACTTTGTTGTTCAAAATTAATATAAGCTGTTGCCTGGGAACTGTGCAAAGTTCAAAACGAATTCTAGAAAGTATTATTTTACTGAAAGGGTAGTTGATGCTTGGAATATATTTCTAGCAGAGGTAGTGAGACAGTCAACAGTAAATGGCTTTTAACACGCCTGGGACAAACAGAGATCTATACTAGACAAAAAAAGTTAAAAAATAAATAAACAAACTAAAAGAAAAAGAATGAATAGACAAAAAAATAAAAAAGTAAAACAAAAATAAACAAATGAATACATAAATAAATGGGCAGACTTGATGGACTACTTGATCTTTTTTCTGCCTTCACTTTTCTAGGTTTCTATAAATTTTTCCATCATGCGCATCTCTTATCACTGATCTCCCCTACGACCCCAGAAGCAACATACACTATATTGCCAAAAGTATTGGGACACCTGCCTTTACACGCACATGAACTTTAATGGCATCCCAGTCTTCCGACCACAAAATCCGCCTGATTTTTTTTCCGACGGATTTTGGCCGAAACTGGTCTTGCACACACACGGTCGCACAAAGTTGTCGGAACATCCGATCGTTCTGAACGAGGTGACGTACAACGCGTACGATGGGACTACGTAGAGGCCAGTAGCCAATAGCTTTCGTCCCCAAATTTATTCTGAGCATGCGTGGCACTTTGTGCGTCGGAATTCTCTACACGCAATCGGAAAAAGTCCAATCGCATTTTGTTGACGGAAAATTTTAGGTCCTGCTCTCAAATTTTTTCCGTCGGAAATTCAGACGGAAAAATCTCGCTAGATCCCACACACGATCGGATTTTCCGACAACATAATCCAATCAGACTTTTCCCGTCTGAATTTTCGACCGTGTGTACGGGGCATAAGTCTGTAGGGTTCAATATTGAGTTGGCCCACCCTTTGCAGATATAACAGCTTCAACTCTTCTGGGAAGGCCGTCCACAAGGTTTAGGAGTGTGTCTATGGGAATGTTTGATCATTCTTCCTGAAAAGCATTTGTGAGGTCAGGCACTGATGTTGGACGAGAAGGCCTGGCTCGCAGTCTCCGCTCAAATTCATCCCAAAGGTGTTCTATCGGGTTGAGGTCAGGACTCTGTGCAGGTCAGTCAAGTTCCTCCACCCCAAACTCGCTCATCCATGTCTTTATGGACCTTCTTTTGTGCACTAGAAAATCATTTGGTGGAGGGGAGATTATGGAGTGGGGTTGTTTTTCAGGGGTTGGGCTTGGCCCTTAGTTCCAGTGAAGGGAACTCTTAAGGCGTCAGCCTACCAAGACATTGTGGACAATTTCATGCTCTCAACTTTGTGGGAACAGTTTGGGGATGGCCCCTTCCTGTTCCAACATGACTGCGCACCAATGTATAAAGCAAGGCCTATAAAGACATGGATGAGCCAGTTTGGGGTGGAGGAACTTGACTGGCCTGCACAGAGTCCTGACCTCAACCCGATAGAACACCTTTGTGATGAATTAGTGTAGAGACTGTGAGCCAGGCCTTCTCATTCACATCAGTGCCTGACCTCACAAATGTGCTTCTGGAAGAATGGTCAAACATTCCCATAGACACACTCCTAAACCTTGTAGACAGTCTTCCCAGAAGAGTTGAAGCTGTTATAGCTGCAAAGGGAGGGCCAATGCAATATTGAACCCTATGGACTACGGCTGGGATGTCATTAAAGTTCTTGTGTGTGTAAAGGCCCCTTCCTGTTGCAACATGACTGCGTACCAGTGCACAAAGCAAGGTCCATAAAGACACGGATGAGTGAGTTTGGGGTGGAGGAACTTGACTGGCCTGCACAGAGTCCTGACGTCAACCCATGTAAAGGCAGGTGTCCTAATACTTTCGGCAATATAGTGTACATTACATCACCTCCAGGTCCGCCTGTCACTTTGCCTGGCTGCTGTGGCTGGGTAAGAAGCTAAGGAGCGTGACCTGGGCTTTATTAGCTTCAATGGAGGGCAGGTGAGACATCAGGGGGCGTGATGTCTCATTATCAAGAACCCGCCACAACAAAATTAAATCACATAGGGGACTTTTGGGGAGAATGGAAAGTATTCCCTGAATGGCAAGTGTGCCAAGTGAGCAACCTCCTGCATTCACAGTGCAGAAGGGAAGCCGATTGGCACAGGACCCGGATGCCAGATGCTATTGGCAATCACTGCAGTAGCGGCGTCTACAAGAGTGATTTTTGGTTTCTAGGGAGATCTCATAGGTATGGTCAGGGCTGGGACAAGGGGTGGGCAGGCGGGGCAGCTGTCCTGGGTGCAATGGTTTACTGTATGAATAAGGGCGCCTTCCTTCTGTTACAAGGCTGACAGTAGTAGTAACAGTGGAATCACTACTCCTGTCAGCCCAATGAGGGGAACAGAGGAGGAGAGAGCCGGGAGGCAGTGCGGGCTGTGTTCTCTCTCCCCTCCCTCCTTCCTGCCAGTGTAGTGCTTCTTTATGCAGAATCCGGCACAGACATACAGGAGTGACTGCTGGGTGTAGGATCCCCTAAGCTTGCACATCATAAATTAGGGGGGGGGCAGTTTGGCAGATTGACCTTGTCCCGGCACTAGGTATGGTATATACATATTTACAATCGTCCATAACTATGTAAAGCACAATACATACAACTGGAACGTCCATGACCAGCTTTACTCTTACCGTGAATCCAATGCCCACCGTAGCAGTGAAGGACCCCGGGAGAAATTTGCCTTGGTCAAACTGTACAAGCAGTGATGTCTTCCCAACAGAACTGTCTCCCACCAGGATAGTCTACAGAAAAGCACAGAAGATGACGGTCATTAAAAATACAATGATTAGACGGGTTGTAAACCCCTACATATGCCAAGTGATGTGACTATCCTCACGTGATACACAGAGATGAAACAAATCCTCCTACATAAGTTGTACCTGTTTATCTGCCGTTTTCTCTTCTCTCTACAGCCATTCAAAGTCCAAAATTTATAACGCTTGTCTGAGCTGTCAGAAGAAAAGGGGGTGCACACTGCAGAAAACTCTGACAGCGGAATGGGGGGGGGGGGGTGTACACTGCCCTGCTGACCCACTATACACAGTACTACTGACACCCTGTACACTGCCCTGCTGAACAATTGTACACTGCCCTACACCCTGTGCCCTACTGACCCCCTGTACACTGCCCTGCTGGCCCCCCTTACACTGCCCTGCTGACCCACTGTACACTTCCCTACTTACCCACTGTACACTGCCCTGATGATCCCCCTTACACTGCCCTGCTGACCCCCTGTACACTGCCCTGTTGACCCACTGTACACTGCCCTGCTGACCCCCTGTACACTGCCCTGCTGACCCCCTGTACACTGCCCTGCTGACACCCTGTACACTGCTCTGCTGACCCACTGTACACTGTCCTGCTGACCCCCTGTACACTGCCCTGCTGACACCCTGTACACTGCCCTGCTGACCCACTGTACACTGCCCTGCTGACACCCTGTACACTGCTCTGCTGACCCACTGTACACTGCCCTGCTGACCCACTGTACACTGCCCTGCTGACCCACTGTACACTGACTGCCCTGCTGACCCACTGTACACTGCCCTGCTGACACCCTGTACACTGCCCTGCTGACCCCCTGTACACTGCCCTGCTGACCCCCTGTACACTGCCCTGCTGACCCACTGTACACTGCCCTGCTGACCCACTGTACACTGCCCTGCTGACCCACTGTACACTGCCCTGCTGACCCCTGTACACTGCCCTGCTGACCCCCTGTACACTGCCCTGCTGACTCCAATACACTGCCCTGCTGACCCCTGTACACTGCCCTGCTGACCCCCTGTACACTGCCCTGCTGACCCCCTGTACACTGCCCTGCTGACCCCCTGTACACTGCCCTGCTGACCCCCTGTACACTGCCCTGCTGACCCCTGTACACTGCCCTGCTGACCCACTGTACACTGCCCTGCTGACCCCCTGTACACTGCCCTGCTGACCCCCTGTACACTGCCCTGCTGACCCACTGTACACTGCCCTGCTGACACCCTGTACACTGCCCTGCTGACCCAATGTACACTGCCCTGCTGACCCCCTGTACACTGCCCTGCTGACCCCCCTGTACAAGAATAGTGTCGATATTCGCAACGATTCGTACGAAATTCGTATTTCGTATGAATCCGAATTAAATTTCATACACGAATTACGAATTACAAATTTTTTTTTTTATACAAAACGGAACGAAAGAAACAAAACAAATTTTTTTGACGGCTCCCATGTCTACCTCTTCTAAGAAGCTTGACAACAAAGCACGAATACAGCGCCTTGAGGCGATTCAGTTCGCATTGTAGCGCTATACAAATTATTCATTCATTCATGGTCTGTGTAATGGGAGGGACTTTCTGCTATAAGGTGTCCCTCTTCCTCATCTCGGAAAGTCGGTCGGCGCCACGCTCTGTGTCCCCGGTGAGCTGTGCTGGGCATATCCATATTTAATTATATCTGAGTTTGCTCTAAAACGCTCTTCTCAGATGCACGGTGAGAATATATTAAACACAAATGTGCACTCACATCCATTATTCAGAGTTCCATCTTTTTTCCAGCCATACACATCATAATAAGCAATTGATTCAGCAACATAGTGACCACAGTTGCTGATGCAATCAGGCACCTCCATTAAAGGGGACCCTGTAAGTTCCAACATGAGTCCCCAAAGGCCCATTCATACTTGTGCATTGTGGTAACATTGCATGCACTAAAACACACTTTGCAACAATGCATTCAAAAGCACCTGCTCTGCTCTGCTTGTGGTGCATTGCAATGCCATTCAGTCCAGGTGAGTCCAAAGCATGACCCACTGCAGAGCACCACCATGCATACAGTGCACTGTGGTGTGCTGCATTTTCAAATGTACTTTTTTTCATTCATTGCAGTGCATTGGCAGCCTACTCATAATGAATGTGCTGCCATAATGCAATACATGTTAACACAAGTCATAGACACATTAAACTAACCAAAAATAATAAAAACCTGGCTGAGACTCAAACAACCAGCCTAGAGTTAAACCTAAAATTTCTCTCCATCTCTTCACCTCTCTCTTCCCTTCTCTGTCTCTTCCCCCTCCCCTCTCTCTCCCCCCTCCCCTCTCTTCCCCCCCCCACCCCCCCCCCACCCTTACCCCCTCCTTCTCTCTCTATCCCCTTCTATTTCTTCCTCCCAATCTCTATCTCTTCCCCTCCTCTCTCGCTCTCCTCTCTCTCTAACCCCCTGTCTCTCTCTTCCCCTACCCCCACTCTCTCTTCCTCCCCTCTCTTTATTTCCCTTCTCTCTCCCCTCACCCCCCCCCCCGGTAGCGCTCTCCCTTCCTCCCCACTCTCTCTCTCCTCCCCTTCTTTTACACCTCTCTCTTCCTCCCCCCTCTCTTTCTCCCCCCCCCACCCCCCTCTCTCTCTCTCCCTCCCCCACCCCCCCCCCCCTCTCTCTCTCCCCCCCACCCCCTCTCTCCCCCCACACCCCCCCCTCTCTCCCCCCCCCCCCCCACCCTCTCTCTCTCTCTCCCATCCCCTCTCCTCCCTTCCTCCCTCTCTATCTCTTCCCCTCTCCCTCTCCTCCCCCCCCCTGTCCCCTCTCTCTCCCCTACCTCCCTCTCTCTCTCTCTTCCCCTCCCCCTCTCTTTCCCCCCCCCCCCCCCCTCTCTCTCCCCCCCCCCCCTCTCTCTCTCTCCCCCCCCCCCCCTCTCTCTCTCATCCCCTCTATCTTTTCCTCCCAATCTCTATCTCTTCCCCTCTCTCTAACCCCCTGTCTCTCTCTTCCCCTACCCCCTCTCTCTCTCCCTCTTCCCCTACCCCCTCTCTCTCTCTCTCTCCCTCCCCCCCTCTCTTTCCCCCCCCCCCCTCTCTCCCTCCCCCCCCCCCCCCCCCCTCTCTCTCTCTCTCTCCCCCACCCTCTCTCTCTCATCCCCTCTATCTTTTCATCCCAATCTCTATCTCTTCCCCTCTCTCTCTAACCCCATCTCCCTCTTCCCCTTCTTTTCCACCTCTCTCTCTTCCTCCCCTCTATATCTCTCTCCCCCCCCCACCCCTTCTCATAATGAATGTGCTGCCATAATGCAATACATGTTAACACAAGTCATAGACACATTAAACAAACCAAAAATAATAAAAACCTGGCTGAGACTCAAACAGCCAGCCTAGAGTTAAACCTAAAATTCCTCTCTATCTCTTCACCTCTCTCTCTCTTTCTCCCCCCTCTCTCTCTCTTCCCCTCCTCTCTGTCTCTCTCCCCTCCCCCCCCCACTTCCCCCCTCTTTCTTCCTCCCCTCTCTCTCTCTCTCCCTCTTACCCCCCTCCCCCTCTATCTCTTCCTCCCAATCTCTCTCTCTCTCCCCCCTCTTCTCTCACTCCCCTCTCTCTCTACCCCACTGCCTCTCTCTTCCCCTACCCCCCCTCTCTCTCTTCCTCCCCTCCCTCTTCCCCTTCTTTTCCACATCCCCCCTCACCCCTACTTATAATGAATACATGTTAACACAAGTCATAGACACGTTAAACTAACCAAAAATAATAAAAACCTGGCTGAGACTCAAACAGCCAGCCTAGAGTTAAACCTAAAATTTCTCTCTATCTCTTCTCCTCTCTCTTCCTTCTCTCTGTCTCTCTCCTCTTCCCCTCCCCTCCCCTCTCTCTCCCCCCTCCCCCCCTCTCCCCCCCCCTCCCCCCTCTCTCCCCCCCCACCCCCCCACCCTTACCCCCTCCTTCTCTCTCTATCCCCTTCTATTTCTTCCTCCCAATCTCTATCTCTTCCCCTCCTCTCTCGCTCTCTCTCTCTCTCTGTAACCCCCTGTCTCTCTCTTCCCCTACCCCCACTCTCTCTTCCCCCCCCTCTCTTTATTCCCCTTCTCTCTCCCCTCACCCCCCCCCCAGTAGCGCTCTCCCTTCCTCCCCACTCTTTCTCTCCTCCCCTTCTTTTACACCTCTCTCTTCCTCCCCCCTCTCTCTCTCTCTCCCTCCCCCACCCCCTCTCTCTCTCTCTCTCTCTCCCTCCCCCACCCCCTCTCTCTCTCTCTCTCCCTCCCCCACCCCCTCTCTCTCCCCACACCCCTCCCTCTCTCTCCCTCCCCCCACCCTCTCTCTCTCTCTCTCCCCCATCCCCTCTATCTTTTCCTCCCAATCTCTATCTCTTCCCCTCTCTCTCTCTAACCCCCTGTCTCTCTCTTCCCCTACCCCCTCTCTCTCTCTCTCTCTCCTCCCCCCTCTCTCCCCCCCCCCACCCTCTCTCTCCCCCCCCCCTCTCTCTCTCTCTCCCCCCCCTCCCTCTCTCTCTCATCCCCTCTATCTTTCTCTCTCTTCCTCCCACCCTCTCTCTCTCCCCCCCCCCCTCTCTCTCTCTCTCCCCCACCCTCTCTCTCTCATCCCCTCTATCTTTCTCTCTCTTCCTCCCACCCTCTCTCTCTCCCCACCACCCTCTCTCTCTCCCCCACCCTCTCTCTCTCTCATCCCCTCTATCTTTTCATCCCAATCCCTATCTCTGCCCCTCTCTCTCTAACCCCCTGTCTCTCTCTTCCCCTAACCCCATCTCCCTCTTCCCCTTCTTTTCCACCTCTCTCTCTCTCCTCCCCTCTATATCTCTCTCCCCCACCCACCCCTTCTCATAATGAATGTGCTGCCATAATGCAATACATGTTAACACAAGTCATAGACACATTAAACAAACCAAAAATAATAAAAATCTGGCTGAGACTCAAACAGCCAGCCTAGAGTTAAACCTAAAATTCCTCTCTATCTCTTCACCTCTCTCTCTCTTTCTTCCCCTCCTCTCTCTCTCTTCCTCCACCTCTCTGTCTCTCTCTCCCCCCCCCCCCCTTCCCCCCTCTTTCTTCCTCCCCCTCTCTCTCTCTCCTTCTTACCCCCCTCCCCCTCTATCTCTTCCTCCCAATCTCTCTCTCCCCCTCCTCTCTCACTCCCCTCTCTCTCTACCCCACTGCCTCTCTCTTCCCCTACCCCCCCCCCTCTCTCTCTTCCTCCCCTCCCTCTTCCCCTTCTTTTCCACATCCCCCCTCACCCCTACTCATAATGAATGTGCTGCCATAATGCAATACATGTTAACACAAGTCATAGACACGTTAAACTAACCAAAAATAATAAAAACCTGTCTGAGACTCAAACAGCCAGCCTAGAGTTAAACCTAAAATTCCTCTCTATCTCTTTGCCTCTCTCTCTTTCTTCCCTTCTCTCTCTACCCCCCTCTCTCTTCTCCCCTCTCTCCTCTCACCCTCTCTCTGCCCCCCCTCCCTCTCCCCTCTCTCTGCCTCTTACCCCCCCTCTCTCTCTTCCTCCCAATCTCTATCTCTTCCCCTTCTCTCTCACTCCCCTCTCTCTCTAACCCCCCTGCCTCTCTCTTCCCCTACCCCCCTCTCTCTCTCTCTCTCTCTCCCCTCCCCTCTCTCTTCCCCTTCTTTCTCTCCCCCCTCTCTCTCTTCCCCTTCTTTTCCACCTCTCTCTCTCCCCCCCCCCCCACACACCCCCTCTCTCTCTCCCCCTCTCATTGATACGCCATATAACACACCATGAAAATGTAAATGGGCCCTTCATTTTCTTCATATGTTGTGGCTACTGTGCGTTGTGTTAGAGCAGTACTGCGTATTGTGCTATGTAAGCCTCTTAAACATTTTTATATTAATTGGCAGCAAAGTGATCACTTAAGAGCAGATGTAGGTGTGGGTGGGAGATGCAGAAAACAAACAGCAATGCAACATTTACAGCCAATACCCGAGAAACAAGAATGAGAAATAGAGCACTGCTGTCCAGGATATTCATATAGGAATACATTATTGTAAAGGGTCGCTTACATTAAAGCAGAACTCCAGCCTTAAGTAACAAGAAAAAAAAAATGAAAAATCCAATAAAAGATAAAATTAGAAAAACAAAACAGCTTTTGTTGCCATAGTCACTATAAATCCAGGGATTTTCCCTGCGGTACTTTTTTCTGCTGCTACAATGTGTCCTCAGTTTGTTGGTCAGCATCATTCAGCCCAGCTCATCCCGGACGAGCCCCCAACATGTGACTGGACAGTGAAAGGAGAAGCAGCAGACTGATGAGCCCATCTCTTCATTACTCAGTTCTCTCTTCCTATCAGCTAATTACTTTTTGTTAGCACATGATATGATTGGCTCTTTGTGCTGCTTCTTTCTCTCACACCCCAGCCCTGCTGTAATGGACTGCAAAATGCTGATACCAGTCCAGATTTAGGTACTTATACTGTACTGCTTGTATTTAGAAAATACATGTAAAATGTAGTGATGATTACAGAGCTGCATTAATCTGCGTCTTTTATAGCTGCTCTGGAGTTCAGCTTTAAAGCACATTTAACATGTTTTCTATGCATTAGGATTCTTTTATGGTGGAAACACAATCATGTTTTTAGTTTTGCATGAAGTGTTGTCGTTTTCTTTGCTGTCTGTGTCATAGTTGGAGGTGTTTCTGCTCACTTCCTGTCCCCAGTGACTACTGTAAAAAATTACATGGAAGTCTCATCATGGGAGGGGGGGTCACAGGCAGCAATAAAGACCAGACAGAGATTCTAACCCTTCTCTACTCTGTCCATGCTGTCGGAGCTTCACTCCCCTAACTTTACATGGCTAGAGCAGGAGATGCCTGCCTCCTATAGCATTTTCTGCAAGATCACAGGTACATAGTGACATAAACTTATCACGAGAGAAATACAAAGACTACATAGTTACATAGTTACATAGTTACATAGTTAGCTAGGCCAAAAAAAGACAAAAGTCCATCCAGTTCAACCATAAAAAAAAGAAATAATAAATAAAAATAAAAAATATCATACAATCCAATATACCCCATTCTATACCCACAGTTGATCCAGAGGAAGGCCAAAAAAACAAAAAAAAAACAAAAAAGCATGCTCCAATCTGCTACAGCAGGGGAAAAAATCACTTCCTGATCCCCCTAGAGGCAATCGGATTTTCCCCGGATCAACTTTACCTATAAATGTCAGTACCCAGTTATATTATGTACATTTAGGAAAGTATCCAGGCCTTTCTTAAAGCAATCTACTGAGTTAGCCAGAACCACCTCTGCAGGGAGTCTATTCCACATTTTCACAGCTCTAATGCCCCTTACACACGGTCGGAAATTCCGACGGAAAATATCCGATCGGACCATGTTGTCGGAAAATCCGACCGTGTGTGGGCTCCATCTGACTTTTTCCGTCGGAACTTCCGACGGAAAAAATTTGAGATCCTGCTCTCAAATTTTCCGACAACAAAATCCGATCTCACTTTTTCCGATCGTGTGTAGAGAATTCCGACGGACAAAGTGCCACGCATGCTCAGATCAAATTACGAGACCAAAGCTATTGGCTACTAGCCTCTACGTAGTTCCGTCGTACGCAACGAACGTCACCACGTTCAAAATGATCGGATTTTCCGACAACTTTGTCCGACCGTGTGTATGCAACACCAGTGTCGGACAAAATCCATCGGAAAAAATCTGACGGATTTTGTGGTTGGAATTTCCGACCGTGTGTACGGGGCATTACTGTGAAGAAACCTTTCCGTATTTGGAGATGAAATCTCTTTTCCTCTAGACGTAAAGAGTGCCCCCTTGTCCTCAGTGTTGACCGTAAAGTGAATAACTCAACACAAGTTCACTATATGGACCCCTTATGTATTTGTACATGTTGATCATATCCCCCCTTAATCTCCTCTTCTCAAGAGTGAATAAATTCAGTCCCTCTAATCTTTCCTCATAGCTGAGCTCCTCCATGCCTCTTATCAGTTTGGTTGCCCTTCTCTGCACTTTCTCCAGTTCCCCCGATATCCTTTTTGAGAACTGGTGCCCAAAACTGAACTGCATATTCCAGATGAGGTCTTACTAATGATTGGAACAGGGGCAAAATTATATCTCTCTCTCTGGAGTCCATAGGCTGACCTCCTTATGAAAATGCTACATGCCTGGCTTTCATGCTGATCCTCTTACTTTTGATCACTGACCCGGAACAAGCATGCAGATAAGGGCAGCTGACTTTACTCGGACTGTCCCGATCTGTGTGCATGTTCTGGGTCAGGGACTGAAGTCAGAGTTTAAACATGACGGCCAGGCAACTTTCATTTTTTTATAAGGAAAATGGCATCTCCTACATTTCTCTAATGACAACCTGGGCAAGATATATATCCATTCACACAGCCTGGGTTCATTTGCTAGGTACACTCAGCATAGGCAAGTACATAAGGTGACGCTGTGTTCACCCAATCACGGCGCTATTATATTTTCAAATTTAAGTTGCCTGAAACCACAGTTGGGTTTCAGGTTAATTATTCTAAAGTTCTGGTCTCTGTACCAGTTCAGCTGGGTTGCACTGGTTTCTCCTTGACCGTAGGTGTCGCTGTCACCGCCGGTAAGTGTAGAAGCGCCGGTTCAGCTGGATGCATTGAATACCACCCATTGCTCAGAAATAGCCAGTGTTTCCTCTTGCTGTGCATTCTGGGCGATGGTATTTAACTTCTTGCCGACCGCCCACTGTCAATTGACGGCGGAGCGGTTCGGCTCTCGTGGCGGGCCGCCGTCATATGACGGCGCTAACATTTTGGCCACTAGGGGGCGCGTGCCCGCCGCGTCGCTGGGGACCCGATGCGCGTGCCCGGTGGCCGCGATGTCCGCCGGGCACCCGCGATTGCCCAGTAACTGAGCAGGACGTGGATCTGTGTATGTAAACACACAGATCCACGTCCTGTCACTGGAGAGGAGACCGATGGTGTGTCCCTTGTACATAGGGACACCGATCGGTCCCCTCCCCCAGTCAGTCCCCTCCCCCCCACAGTTAGAATCACTAACATAGGGAACATATTAACCCCTGCAGCGCCCCCTAGCGTTAACCCCTTCCCTGCCAGTCACATTTATACAGTAATCAATGCATTTTTATAGCACTGATCGCTGTGTAAATGTGAATGGTCCCAAAAATGTGTCAAAAGTGTCCGATATGTTCGCCGCAATGTCGCAGTCACGATAAAAATCGCAGCTCGCCGCCATTACTAGTAAAAAAAAAAATAATAAAAAAATGTCATAAATCTATCCCCTATTTTGTAGACGCTATGACTTTTGCGCAAACCAATCAATATACGCTTATTGCGATTTTTTTTACCAAAAATATGTAGAAGAATACGTATCGGCCTAAACTGAGGAAAAAAATTTGTTTAAAAAAAAAAAAAAAATTGGATATTTATTATAATAAAAAGTAAAAAATATTATGTTTTTTCAAACTTGTCGCTCTTGTTTTGTTTATAAATCAAAAGAGAATCCCCTAAGGATTTGGACTTTTAAGGCATGTATAGTATATGACCCCAGATATAGTGTAGGATAATGTATGTTTGAGAAAAAACGTTTTATTGCAAAAAATTATATACAAAAACATATGACAGTATTACAATGTAAAAACTTTTTGAAATATTCAAACAGCAATTTATGCATAGAGTACGATATATAGGTGTAAATTTTTTTGTATAGGCGTTGACTCGCACCTGACGCGTTTCGGAGGTTTTAACAACTTTCCTCCTTCTTCAGAGGTAGGAGCACAACATTTCTAATATCTAAAAGATATTGTAATAAAACAATTTGTCAAAAAATGCCTTGATGTATATCTAGTATAGTGTAATGATGCTTCCAACATCAAGAAACAGAACAATTTTTGCATAAACATATACACATAAGAAGAAGTGTTCACATACCGTTTACAGGAATATTTCGATGTAATTAAAAACAATGGCTGGGAGAAGGAGCTTCTTGGCCTAAAATTTCTTGAGATGGCAAGATTTGAGCAAGGATTGATGTCCGTGCATTGGATATGACAACTCATAAAGATTGTGTCATATATGTAAGGTTGATTGAAATCCCAAAGATTTATTTGCAAGTGTCTTGGCACGATAGCAGCAGGGGGCGTCCGTGAGACACACTGGGGTCGGGTATAGAAGCCCTGGTAAATCAAGACATGTATAAATAGTTGTACAGAAAAAGATATGGTATATGCATTCTACATATTTGTTCTCACAGACCTGTATTATAGATCTGTGAACGTGTCTTCATCAAACTTGCACTGGTGGTGGGATATCAATGGACGTGCAGAAACTATAGAGAGAAAAACAATCAAAGATGTCCAGATAGAAGAATCATAGCCACCAATGAATGTCCCTTCCAGATAGTCCCCACAAAAAAATCCCTATATTGTTGGAAAGTGTAATGGGGCATGTAGGTATACTATAGCTAAATTCGTATGTATATATATTTTGTTGAGTCCACCATATGTGTGTCTCTTAATTCACGCTGTTCCCCACAGGAACAGCTTCTATTGTAATTGTACTCAAGCCTAACGAGTGGCTCGTCTGTAATTGTGTATAGCAATAGTGATACATATACATCCCAGCTTGAGAGCAAGCATGTCACGTCTTGTGTGTACCAATGGCACAATCAAGACTGCAGTAATGTTTGAAATGTGCAAATCCCACCCAGAAAGCAAAAAGACATGTCATGAAAGTTTATTAGAAAGAGAGAAATAAGAGATTTCTCTTACCTATTAGACTGTTTGTACTCCGCTCGTCTCCTCCTCAGACTGGCAATTGCAGTCTGCTGGACGGGACGAGCGGTCTATTTGAATGGATTTCCCCTCCTGCAATCAGCTGTTATAGATACAGCTGATTGCCGTGTGGAGGGGAGGTAGCAGCTGCCTCGTAATGCTCGGCCCCCCGAGGGCTGCGCGCGCATCCGGGTCCCGCGCACCAATCCATGGTTACGCATCGTGACCCGGACACGCCCACAGCTCCCACCGGCACGTCAAGCTTCACCGACGAGCGATGTACGCTCGCCGGGTGAAGCAATATGGAGTCACGGCATCGAGGAACGACGTCGAGAACTCCTGCTATGCCGCTCCGTCCATTGGATAATGGGCGGGCGGCTGGGCGTGCCGGGCGGTTCACGGACCCTCCCAAATCTCCCATCGTCGCCAAAGTAAATGCAAACTAGTGGGTATAATGGCATCTTGAAGCTTCAGCTTGGAGCTTCAAGATGCCATTATACCCACTAGTTTGCATTTACTTTGGCGACGATGGGAGATTTGGGAGGGTCCGTGAACCGCCCGGCACGCCCAGCCGCCCGCCCATTATCCAATGGACGGAGCGGCATAGCAGGAGTTCTCGACGTCGTTCCTCGACGCCGTGACTCCATATTGCTTCACCCGACGAGCGTACATCGCTCGTCGGTGAAGCTTGACGTGCCGGTGGGAGCTGTGGGCGTGTCCGGGTCACGATGCGTAACCATGGATTGGTGCGCGGGACCCGGATGCGCGCGCAGCCCTCGGGGGGCCGAGCATTACGAGGCAGCTGCTACCTCCCCTCCACACGGCAATCAGCTGTATCTATAACAGCTGATTGCAGGAGGGGAAATCCATTCAAATAGACCGCTCGTCCCGTCCAGCAGACTGCAATTGCCAGTCTGAGGAGGAGACGAGCGGAGTACAAACAGTCTAATAGGTAAGAGAAATCTCTTATTTCTCTCTTTCTAATAAACTTTCATGACATGTCTTTTTGCTTTCTGGGTGGGATTTGCACATTTCAAACATTACTGCAGTCTTGATTGTGCCATTGGTACACACAAGACGTGACATGCTTGCTCTCAAGCTGGGATGTATATGTATCACTATTGCTATACACAATTACAGACGAGCCACTCGTTAGGCTTGAGTACAATTACAATAGAAGCTGTTCCTGTGGGGAACAGCGTGAATTAAGAGACACACATACGGTGGACTCAACAAAATATATATACATACGAATTTAGCTATAGTATACCTACATGCCCCATTACACTTTCCAACAATATAGGGATTTTTTTGTGGGGACTATCTGGAAGGGACATTCATTGGTGGCTATGATTCTTCTATCTGGACATCTTTGATTGTTTTTCTCTCTATAGTTTCTGCACGTCCATTGATATCCCACCACCAGTGCAAGTTTGATGAAGACACGTTCACAGATCTATAATACAGGTCTGTGAGAACAAATATGTAGAATGCATATACCATATCTTTTTCTGTACAACTATTTATACATGTCTTGATTTACCAGGGCTTCTATACCCGACCCCAGTGTGTCTCACGGACGCCCCCTGCTGCTATCGTGCCAAGACACTTGCAAATAAATCTTTGGGATTTCAATCAACCTTACATATATGACACAATCTTTATGAGTTGTCATATCCAATGCACGGACATCAATCCTTGCTCAAATCTTGCCATCTCAAGAAATTTTAGGCCAAGAAGCTCCTTCTCCCAGCCATTGTTTTTAATTACATCGAAATATTCCTGTAAACGGTATGTGAACACTTCTTCTTATGTGTATATGTTTATGCAAAAATTGTTCTGTTTCTTGATGTTGGAAGCATCATTACACTATACTAGATATACATCAAGGCATTTTTTGACAAATTGTTTTATTACAATATCTTTTAGATATTAGAAATGTTGTGCTCCTACCTCTGAAGAAGGAGGAAAGTTGTTAAAACCTCCGAAACGCGTCAGGTGCGAGTCAACGCCTATACAAAAAAATTTACACCTATATATCGTACTCTATGCATAAATTGCTGTTTGAATATTTCAAAAAGTTTTTACATTGTAATACTGTCATATGTTTTTGTATATAATTTTTTGCAATAAAACGTTTTTTCTCAAACATACATTATCCTACACTATATCTGGGGTCATATACTATACATGCCTTAAAAGTCCAAATCCTTAGGGGATTCTCTTTTGATTTTCTACACTATAGGATGTGGCATGAAACTTTAAATTCCCCTGTTCTATATACGTGTGATCTCTGCTAAGCCTGGTAGGCAAGTGGTTAAGGTACTGACGCCATGTTTTTAGGGAGTTTTTTTGTCTGGGTTTTTTCCTGGCTGTGCTTGGGGGCCGCTGCCCTACAAACCTCAGGGCCCTCCTGGCCTGGGGTGCGCAGCCTATGTATCCTGTGTCTCGGGACCGGCTGGCCTGAGGCTACGCAACTGAGGGGATAGGTCCAGAAGAGTTTTGAGGCCTATTGATCTAGCGAAGGTCTGGTGCTGTCTCAAGTGAAGAGAGGTCCAGAAACTGGAGGACCCAGGGGAGGACTTTTTTCCAAGGGAGGACCGAGCGCAAGGCTGGAATCTCTGGAGATTGCCTGGAGACTCAGATGAAGGATGCAACCGAGATCAGAACCCGTACATTATCGCCGGATCGGCTGAGAGACTCTGGTACTGTATGGCAGTTCTTTAAATTTATCTAAACCCTTCAGAGAAGCTTCAGTTTAAGTTCATAAGTCTGTGGCAGACACTTTACCGAGCGCCCCACCGGCTGCTAGGCCAAGTGAGAGGGGCCTATCCGGGGGCTGCTGAATCCAGTTTGTGGAACTGTTTTATTATCTGGATTCGTTAGTACCTCCACCCCGCAAACATCAAGTACCTGAACTCACCCTAACCCTCTACCCTTTCTATTGAGAGACTGTGTCTTTATTCTAAATAAATAACCCAAAAGATGACTCAGTGTCAGTTTCAATATTCTTTGGGCCATCATCCACGGGACCCTCAAGACGGAGACGCAAGCAGGTGAGGTAATGGTGGTAAGCCCAAATCAAAACCAGCAGCTCCTTCGGGGGTTAGTGCTACATATCTATCTATCTATCTATCTATCTATCTATCTATCTATCTATCTATCTATCTATCTATCCCTTCATTATCTATCTATCTATCTATCTATCTATCTATCTATCCCTTCATTATCTATCTATCTATCTATCCCTTCATTATCTATCTATATCTTTCTTCCTTTTTCTTTCTTTCTCCGTCTGTCTATATATCTATCTCATAGGCGTGCGCAGCCTATTGCATTAGGGTGTGCACCCGAAAGCTCAAGCACACATACGTGTGTATACGTATATATATATATATATATATATATATATATATATATATATATACACCGTATTTATCGGCGTGTAACACGCACCGGCGCATAACACGCACCGGCGCATAACACGCACCCCAAGTTTAGGAGGGCATTTTAAGGAAAAAGTTTTAGGAGGGAAGTTTAGGGGAAAAAAAAAACTTACATTTAAGCGTCATTTGCAGCTTGCCCAGCGTCATTTGCAGCCTTGCCCAGTGTCATTGCAGCTTGCCCAGTGTCACTGCAGCTTGCCCAGTGTCATTGTAGCTTGCCCAGTGTCATTGTAGCTTGCCCAGTGTCATTGTAGCTTGCCCAGTGTCATTGTAGCTTGCCCAGCGTCATTGCAGCCTTGCCCAGCGTCATTTGCAGCCTTGCCCAGTGTCATTGTAGCTTGCCCAGTGTCATTGTAGCTTGCCAGCGTCATTTGCAGTCTTGTCCGGGTTTAAATTTCCCGCCGCCGAGACGCTCTGTCGCGTGCGCCGCCGAAAAAGACCGAAGCGCCGACGAAAAAGACCGAAGCAGCCCCGGAAAAGACCGAGCCGACTGTTCGGCTCCGCTCGCGGTCCCGCCTCCCTGCTGTTTCCGGAGCGAGCGCAGGGAGGCGGGACTACGAGCGGAGCCGAACAGTCGGCTTGGTCTTTTCCGGAGCCGCTTTTGTTTTTTTCGGCCGCGATTCGGTCTTTTTCTGCAGCGCTCGCTATTTTTCGGCGGCGCTTGCCATTTTTGTCACTTTTTTTGGGGGGTATCGCGTATAACAGGCACCCACGACTTTCCCCCGATTTTAAGGGGAAAAAGTGCGTGTTATACGCCGATAAATACGGTATATATATAATATATATATATATATATATATATATATATAGTCAAAAGTATTAGGACACCTGTCTTTACACGCACATGAACTTTAATGCCATCTCGGTCTTAGTCCGTAGGGTTCAATATTGAGTTGGCCCACCCTTTGCACCTATAAAAGCTTCAACACTTCTGGGAAGGCCGTCCACAAGGTTTAGGAGTGTGTCTATGGGAATGTTTTACCATTCTTCCAGAAGGGCATTTGTGAGGTCAGGCACTGATGTTGGACAAGAAGGCCTGGCTCGCAGTCTCCACTCGAAGTTCTATCGGGTTGAGGTCCGGACTCTGTGCAGGTCAGTCAAGTTCCTCCACCCCAAATTCGCTCATCCATGTCTTTATGGCCCTTGCTTTGTGCACTGGTCCATATCATTTTTTGGAGGGGTGGATTATGGTGTGGGGTTCTTTTTCGGGGTTGGGCTTGGCCCCTTAGTTCCAGTGAAGGGAACTCTTAAGGTGTCAGCATACCAACACATTTTGGACAATTTCATGCTCCCAACTTTGTGGAAACAGTTTGGGGATGACCCCTTCCTGTTCCAACATGACTGCGCACCAGTACACAAAGCAAGGTCCATAAAGACACGGATGGTGGGAAATTAACTTAACTTTTAACTAAAACATATACAATTAAGTGTAACACTCTAAAAACGAAACATTCCAAAGTGCTATAATAGTGTGAACCTCCCAACTAAAAAGTTGTTGCACTTGAAGGTAATTTGTATTGCAATTATCTGTAGAGGGGTTTCCACCATCCCTGCTAAGGCAGCACTGATGGGCACTGATAGGCAGCACTGATAGGCACTATGGGCACTAATTGTCAGCACTGATTGGCACTGATAGGCAGCACTGATGGGCACTGATTTGCAGCACTTATGTGCACTGATAGGCAGTACTGATGGGCAGCACTGGTTGGCACTGATTGACAGCATTGGTTGGCACTGATAATCAGCACTAGCACTGATAGACAGCATTGGTTGGCACTGATAAGCAGCACTGGCACTGATAGGCAGCATTGGTGGGCACTGATAGGAAGCACTGATTTGCACTGATAGGCAGCATTGGTTGGCACTGATGGGCACTGATAGGCAGCACTGATGGGCACTAATTGTCAGCACTGATAGGCAGCACTGATGGGCACTGATTTGCAGAACTTATGGGCACTGATTTGCAGCACTTATGGGCACTGATAGGCAGTATTGATGGGCAGCACTGGTTGGCACTGATTGACAGCATTGGTTGGCACTGATACGCAGCACTGGCACTGATAGACAGCATTGGTTGGCACTGATAAGCAGCACTGGCACTGATAGGCAGCATTGGTGGGCACTGATAGGAAGCACTGGTTTGCACTGATAGGCAGCATTGGTTGGCACTGATAGGCAGCATTGGTTGGCACTGATAGGCAGCATTGGTTGGCACAGATAGGGGAGAGGGGGAGTTTCACATTCAGGAGATCGTGAGAATTGCCAGAGCTGTTCAGTGTATGAAACTGTCAGATAATGACACTGCATGCAGGGAGAGACACCAGCTGTTAAAAGTCAGCGGGGATGTCGGTGGTGGGCGGGACTGAACAGTTACCAAACACCAGCCAATTGGATGGGTCTGGGCGGGCCGCTACATTTCTCTGGCTCCACCCCCTCTATGAAGCAGCCCAATCATTGGTTGGTGTTTGATGGCTGTTCTGTCCCGCCCACCGCCGACATCATCGCTGACTTTTGACAGCTGGTGTCTCTCCCTGCATGCAGTGTCATTATCGGACAGTTTCATACACTGAACAGCTCTGGCAATTCTCACGATCTCCTGCCTGTGGAACTGTTTCACAGGCAGCGCGGGCCACACACTCTCTTGGATGCAGCATTTTGGGGCATATCTCAGGCACACCCTGTGCGCACGATGATTATCTATCTATGGTACATAAATGATATACATTGTTCTCTCTCTCTCTTTCTTTCTCTCTTTTCTTTTTTTTTTTCCTCTCACTCTTTTTTTTTTCTTTCACTCTCTTTTTTTCCTCTCACTTTTTTCTCCCCCTCTCTTGCTTTTTTCTTTCTCTCTCTCCTTTCTTACTTTTTTCTCTCTCTCTTATTTTCTTTCTTTCTTTCTTTCTCTCTCTCTTTCCTTCATTATTTCTCTCTTTTCCTCTCTCTTTCTCTCTCTCTCTTTTGTTTTTGTCTCTCTCTCTTTCTTTGCTAGTTTTCTCTCTCTCTTTTTTCCTCTCTCTCTGTCTTTTCTTTCTTTCTAACTATCTTTTTTTCATTCTCCCTCTCTCTTTTCTCCTTTCTTTCTTTCCTTTTCTCTCTCTCTCTCTTTTTGTCTCTTTTTTTCTCTTCTCTCCTTTCTTTTTGTCTCTCTCTCTATTTTTCTTCCTTCCATAAGCTGTCTATTAACTGTATCTACCTATGATACATAAATGATATACTGTATGTCAAAGAAATAAATAAAGACATAGATAATAAATCAATGCTAGATATTGAGATATCTAGATAGATAGATAATCAATCAGTGATAAATCTAAGGATTGGAGAATAGCTAGATAGATAATAGATGCCAAATAGATGATCAATCAATGATATATGTCTATTTTTATAAATATTACGATAGATAGAGGATAGATAGATAGCTAGATTAATCAACAATAGATGTCTATATTTAGATATATTGTTAGATGATAGATATATAGATAGATGTAACGGACATCACATGTTTCCAGCACACACCTTGGCACGGTCACACCTCTATATTCCTCTGTCTATGATCTCTATGTACAGATCATACCTTGTGTTGGAGATCCTGGTTGTAGGTAGAGCATTGCCTTCCTTCGGATAGTTCCTCCATTGTACTCTTCTCTCTCCGGTGTGTCTGGTAGAATAGTGGACTCCACCAGCTCCATACACAGGTCACCTGTCTGCGCTGCTCTTCGTGCCTCTCGTCACCATAGACGAGGCTTGGTCTCTGTGTTCGCAGTAGGAGGAGGAGGTGAGAGGAAGCTCTGCTATCCCCATCTGACTGTTATATAAACTCAGCATTGCCAGGGATGGGGGAGGCAAGACAGGCTGGAATCACATCTCTGCACACCCACCTCGTTATCATTTTATCCAGTATACGGTTCACATTTAAAGAACATCGCTTTACCACTAAAACCGGTTACTTAACATCGTCCTAAACTTGTTTCCTAAAAATAACACCACTTTTGGTGCGTTTCAATGAACGCTCGTTTATAAAACGCACCAAGTTGCACAGATACAAATGATCCATGCAAAACAAAATGATTTAAGACCTTTTTGTCCTGTGTTGATAGCCCGTTTATTTTAAAGCTGGTCTCCGGGATGAGCAAATATTGTCTAAATACATTCATCATGTGTATTCTTCCTTGAATCTTGGTGTGTTTTCTGTATTTCCCCCAGATCTGTGCTGAAATCTTACCTCTGTGCAGGAGCTTCCTGTAATAAAGACCGGTCACTGCTGCTCTCTCTCCTTGTGCAGAGTGACTGGTCTTGTCTCCGCCCCCTCCTGTAGTTTTGTGCAGGCAGCCTGTAGTGGGTGGAGCCTGCTGGGTCCCTCCCACAGCTCTGCTCTCTCTCTCTCTCTTTCCTTGTGCAGGGTGACTGGTCTTGTCTCCGCCCCCTCCTGTAGTTTTGTGCAGGCAGCCTGTAGTGGGTGGGGCCTTCTGGGTCCCTCACACAGCTTCACTCTCTCTCCTTGTACAGGGTGACTGGTCTGGTCTCCGCCCCTCCTGTTTTTTTCTGCAGGTGTTCTGACACGAACAGTCCGGCTATCACCAAGTGCCCGCTGTGTACTGCGCATGCGCAGCACATGCACAGTACGGAGCAGAAGGATTTTTGGAAAATCTCCGAAGATGAACGACGCCTGCGCCGTGAGTCGAGGTGAAAGCCCCACCATCCAAGCGGACATAGAGCTACACAAACTTAGAGGGCCCCTCGCCACGCTTCGGGCACGGCCTCGCTGCGCTCCGCTCTTTTATATTTTAACTCTATGCCCACTTGGATGGTGGGGCTTGAAAGTGGACTCATGGCGCAGGCGCCGTTCATCTTCGGCAATTTTCGGAATCTGTGTGTCCTGTGTACTGCGCATGCGCAGTACACAGCGGACACTTTGTGATAGGGGACAGTAAATGATAGTACACCGGCAGCCTGTAGTGGGTGGTGCCTTCTGGGTCCCTCCCACAGCTCTGCTCTCCTTGTGCAGGGTGACTGGCCTTGTCTCCGCCCCCTCCTGTCATTTTCTGCAGGTAGCCTGTAGTGGGTGGTGCCTTCTGGGTCCCTCCCACAGCTCTGCTCTCCTTATGCAGGGTGACTGGCCTTGTCTCCGCCCCCTCCTGTCATTTTCTGCATGTAGCCTGTAGTGGGTGGTGCCTGCTGAGTCCCTCCCACAGCTCTGCTCTCCTTGTGCAGGGTGACTGGTCTTGTCTCCGCCCCCTCTTGTCATTTTCTGCATGTAGCCTGTAGTGGGTGGTGCCTTTTGGGTCCCTCCCACAGCTCTGCTCTCCTTGTGCAGGGTGACTGGCCTTGTCTCCGCCCCCTCCTGTCATTTTCTGCATGTAGCCTGTAGTTTGTGGAGCCTGCTGAGTCCCTCCCACAGCTCTGCTCTCTCTCACTTTCCTTGTGCAGGGTGACTGGTCTTGTCTCCGCCCCCCCCTGTCGTTTTCTGCAGGCAGCCTGTAGTGGGTGGGCCTGCTGGGCCCCTCCCACAGCTCTGCTCTCTGAACAGGCTATGTACGGCACAGTAATGATGTCACTTCCATTTTTGCAAGGTAATATCTGGGTTTGTAAAGGCATTTGGGGGCACACAAGGTGGATTTATATCCTTTGCAGCTATTTTAAAATACAATCAAATTAAAGTTTTTGTGCCATGGGGCTGCCTAACACAACATGCCGTCCATGTAATCAACATGCAATCCTTTTTCAATGTCACACAAATGCACATACCGTATGTACTCGAGTATAAGCCGAGTTTTTCAGCACATTTTTTAGGCTGACCCCCCCCCCCCCCCCCTCGGCTTATACTCGAGTGAGGGTGTCCATCTGTAGCTGTACCTGTGATAACTAAAACAGTGGGTGTCTCCCGCTGTGTCATGCAGTCTGTGTGGCCGTCCATTGTAACAAAGCCCCGCCTCCTCCTCGTCCGTGATAGATGGAACACTGATACAATGCTGGGAAACTGTATCAGTGTTCCTCTATCATGGACGAGGAGGAGGCGGGGCTTTGTTACAATGGACGGCCGCCGAACAGACTGTATAACACAGAGGGAGACACCCGCTGTTTTAGTTATCACAGGTACAGCCAGCTGCAGATGGGCACAGTGAGGCTGCAGATGGGCACAGTGAGGCTGCAGATGGGCACAGTGAGGCTGCAGATGGGCACGGTGAGGCTGCAGGTGGGCACAGTGAGGCTGCAGGTGGGCACTGATGATACAGGTGGGCACAGTGAGGCTGCAAATGGGCACAGTGAGGCTGCAGATGGGCATTGTTTACCCAGTAGTTGCTGCATTTCCCACCCTAGGCTTATACTTGAGTCAATACGTTTTCCCAGTTTTTTGTGGTAAAATTAGGTGCCTCTGCTTATATTCGGGTCGGCCTATACTCGAGTATATACGGTATATGGCCAAAAAAAGCCTGACTCACAGTGCACCATAAAGGCAGAATACACGCTCTGTTACCTTTGGGTGCACTGGAAGAAAACAAGGCAGCATTAGGGAACCCTTTAACCACTTTCAGCCCCGGACCAATTGGCAGCCAAAGGACCAGGCCCCTTTTTGCGATTCGGCACTGCATCGCTTTAACTGACAATTGCGCGGTCGTGCGACGTGGCTCCCAAACAAAATTGACGTCTTTTTTTTTCCCACAAATAGAGCTTTCTTTTGGGGTATTTGATCGCCCCTGCGGTTTTTATTTTTTGCGCTATAAACAAAAAAGTGCGACAATTTTGAAAAAAAACGCATTCTTTTTTATTTTTTGCTATAATAAATATCCCCCAAAATATATATAAAAAAACATTTTTTTTCCTCAGTTTAGGCCGATACGTATTCCTTTACATATTTTTGGTAAAAAAAATCGCAATAAGCGATTGATTGGTTTGCGCAGAAGTTATAGCGTTTACAAGATAGGGGATAGTTTTATAGCATTTTTATTAATAGTTTTTTTTTATTAGTAATGGCGGCGATCAGCGATTTTTTTTTTGTGACTGCGACATTATGGGGGACACATCGGACATTTTTGACACATTTTTGGGACCATTGTCATTTATACAGAAACCAATGCTATTTAAATGCATTGATTCCTGTATAAATGACACTGGCAGTGAAGGGGTTAACCAGGGGGTGGCAGTGTAGGGGTTAAGTATGCCTAGGGGTGTGTTTCTTACTGTGGGGGGGCGTGGCTGTCAGCTAGTGAATGCTGATCTCTGCTCCAATCACAGGGAGCAGAGATCGGCATCACTAGTTGCTAGGCAGAACGGGGAGATGCTGTTTATTTCCGCATCTCCCCGTTCAGCCTTCCCGTGAGACGATCGCGGGGGTCCCGACCGGCGCGCTCCCGATGGCACGGCGGCATTTTAAAAGGGACTTATATATACGCCCTTATGCCTGTCCGTGCCATTCTGCCGACGTACATCGTCGTGCGCCGGTCGGGAAGCGGTTAAAATGAAAATGGTTGTAAACCTCAGACATGAAAAATGAACAAAGCATATCCTTCTACAGTGTGTACTTGTCTCAATCCAGAGCACTAGGTGTAATTTCTGTCTGTTGCTTCCTTCCCTTGCTATCAGCATGTGTGACTTCTGACAAGTTTTCCTGACACCAAGAGAAAAATGGTGAAAGGGGAGGGACCTCCAGCTGATTGACTGCCTCAGCTCTGTTCCTGTGTGCTGTGTGGAGGGGGGGGGTGTGTCTCCTTCCTCCAATCAGCTCTCAGAGCTCTTCTCACTAAGCCCTGCAGAATGTAACTTCCGTTCTCTGCCCACTTTTCTCTGAACTCTCAGCAAGCTTTAAAAATCCAGCACTTTGAATGGCTGCAGATAAACAGGTACAACTTATATAGGAGGGTTTATATCATTTCTGTTTACCACCTGAGGCCAGTCACTTCACTGGGTGTATGTAAGGGCTTACCACTTCAAGAATAATGGAACCCAAACGTATGTCGCAGGTTTTGCAGCGATTTGGATTAGCGGGCAGAATCGCAGTGATAGTACCAGCAATTTCAAATTGCCTTATGTGACTGGGGCCTTAAGTACACTCTGGTGTTACAACTCACATAAACTGCATGCAGTAACATGTGTAGCACCCTCCTAGTTTGTTAGTTGTTGAGCAAATTTATATGGCTCCTCTGTAGGCAGAAGAGAAGGGTTGATTGAGTTTAGGAGGCTGTACAGTGCTTCACAGGCTGTGGCTCTGTTACCTCCTCCTGTCTTCTGCGATTCACTGAAAATTTCCAGAACATAGTGGGTGGGGGGGGGGGGGGGACAGAGGCTCCAGTCTGAAAATTTATGGAGCTCCCACCAATCCCTGGGAAGGCGTACCTAGAAGGTGGGGAAGTGGCCCATAAATATTCTGCAGTCTGGGAGCAGAGTCTAGGGTCCAGCCATCTGGAGGTGACCCACGTGTCGGGGGCTCTGCCACTGGGGCAGAGAGAAGGAGGAGGAAAAGGAGAGCTCTAGGAACTCACCCAGCTTAGGTCTCAGCTAGGCTTAGCTGTAGACCCCTAGTCAAGCCAGGAGCAGCCAGTCCAGCAGAAAGGCCAAGACAGCAGCCACTCTGGATCTTGGGTAGTTCTTAAATCGTAGCGCCACCAAAAAGGGAAAGCTTTTAGTCCCAAGTGATTGAATAAAGACAAAAAAAAAAAAAAGTTGTCACTAAATGATATATTGCTCACACATGCCATAGTTATATGTGGAATTGCACCCCAAAATACATTTTGCTGCTTCTCCTGAGTATGGGGATACCACATGTGTGGGACTTTTTGGGAGCCTAGCCGCGTACGGGGCCCCGAAACCCAAGCACCGCCTTCAGGATTTCTAAGGGTGCAAATTTTTGATTTCACTCCTCACTACCTATCACAGTTTCGAAGGCCATAAAATGCCAAAATAGCACAAAACCCCCCCAAATGACCCCATTTTGGAAAGTAGACACCCCAAGCTATTTGTTGAGAGGCATGGTGAGTATTTTACAGCTCTCATTTGTTTTTGAAAATGAAGAAAGTAAAGAAAAAAACATTTTTTTTTTTCTTTTTTTTCAATTTTCAAAACTTTGTGACAAAAAGCGAGATCTGCAAAATACTCACTATACCTCTCAGCAAATAGCTTGGGGTGTCTACTTTCCAAAATGGGGTCATTTTGGGGGGTTTTATGCCATCTGGGCATTCCATGGCCTCCGAAACTGTGATTGGCAGTGAGAAGTGAAATAAAAAAATTACACCCTTAGAAAGCCTGAAGGCGGTGATTGTTTTTTGGGGTTCCGTACGCAGCTAGGCTCCCAAAAAGTCCCACACATGTGGTATCCCCGTACTCAGGAGAAGCAACAGAATGTATTTTGGGGTGTATTTCCACATATGCCCATGACATGTTTGAGCAATATATCATTTAGTGACAACTTTTGTAAAAAAAAAATATATATATATTTTTTTTTCATTATTCAATCTCTTGGGACAAAAAAAAAAAAAATATTTAATGGGCTCAACATTGCTCTCAGCAAATAGCTTGGGGTGTCTACTTTCCAAAATGGGGTCATTTGGGGGGGGTTTGAACTGTCCTGGCATTTTATGCACAACATTTAGAAGCTTATGTCACACGTCACCCACTCTTCTAACCACTTGTAGACAAAGCCTTTTCTGACACTTTTTGTTTACATGAAAACATATTTTTTTTTTTGCAAGAAAAGGGGTGCTTTTTTTTTTTTTTTTTTTTTTTTTTTTTATTTATTTAGCTTTTTTATTTTATTTTTAAACTGTTCCTTCCATTTTTTTTCTTTGTTATGATTTTTATTGTTATCTCAGGGAATGTAAATATCCCCTATGATAGCAATAGGCAGTGACAGGTACTCTTTTTTTGAAAAAATTGGGGTCTATTAGACCCTAGATCTTTCCTCTGCCCTCAAAGCATCTGACCACACCAAGATTGGTGTGATAAAATGCTTTCCCAATTTCCCAATGGCGCGGTTTATATCCGGGAGGGGGGACATTCCCTCCCACTGCTTGTAAAAGCAGTCTAGAGGCTAATTACCCGCTAGAATTGCTTTTACATGAAAGCCGATCACTGGCTGAAAAGAATGATACCAAGATGATACCTAAACCTGCAGGCATCATTCTGGTATAACCATTCAAAGTCCAGCAACATACTGGACATATATTGTAATCTTTTTTTTTTTTTTCATGCAGCCTCTTGGCTGAACGAAAAAAAAGAGATTGATTGGTGGGTATGCCCACCATTAGAATACCTCCCTTCATCCACCCACTTCTAATGATGGGCATACATGCACCATTTATATATGCCGATGCATGGGGGCATCCTCCCGCAAAAGTTATGCCGTGTACACACGGTCGGAATTTCGACCGTATGTACGTGGCATTAGGAGCCAATCGCTCCTCCCCCCCCCTGCTGCCCCCATGCTTCGGCACATATGCTCTCTTTTTTAACTGTGGTGGTGAAATCACCTCCTACAGCGTTGGAGTCGCGGCTTTATGTATCGTGGGAGCAAACGCTGTTGCTGTCAAGATAAATAAATCCGCGCTGCAACTGAATGGCGCACCTGAAAACAAAAAAATGCTTAACACTAAAACACAGTAAACAAAATTACATACCTGAAAAGCAAGCATGATAAAACATGATAAAACATAATAAAACATTGCAGAATAGAATGGAGTAAAAAAAGAGCAACAATAGAGAGAGAATAGAGAGAGAGAGAGAATAAAACGACAACTATTTTTGTTTTTTTTATTTTTTTGAGATTCACAGGTAAAAAAGCTCCTGACTGTTAGCGACTGAATCAAAACGCTACCACAAAAAAAATGTTAGCGATCGCAGGGATCAGGCCTGACTCTGCGAACGCTGCAGTTATGTGTGCTTAGTGTTTTGTAAGTGACAGTGATCGAACGATACTGCACTTGGGTGGGCTGGGCGGAGGGGGAAAACGCAGGTGCTAGCAGGTATCTGGGCTGATCCCGCTAACAATGCGTTTTTTTGGAACCCTAAACTGCTGGGACGCTAGTATAGATCTGATCAGATCAGATATTGATCTGTTCAGATACTGTGCCACTAAGGGAGGTGTATGCTTTGCGCGTGGGTGTTTGCGGTACTGCACTAACCTGGGGCGACGCAGACCTTATTTCACCCTAAAACCTAATTGATATCACCCGCCGGGCGATCAGGGGGTTAAACCGGTATTGGGTAATAAATGGCGGGTGCCCTGACAGTATAAAAAACAAGCTAACTAACCAGCGTCACCCGTAACAGTAATACAAAAAAAACTGGCTACCTAGCGGCACCAGTGACACTAATGCAGCGATCAGAAAAACAATCGCTTAGTGACACTGGCAAAAGGGGTGAAAGGGTTAACTAGGGGCAATCAGGGGGTTAAACCTTTATTAGGTAATATATGGGGGTACCTGACGCTATATAAAATACCTGACGGGGAACCTAAATAACAAAATAACTAACTGGCTAACCAGCGTCACCAGTGACAGTTATACGGTGATCACTGGTGAAAGGGTTAACTCTAGGGGCAATCAGGGGGTTAAAACCTTTATTTAGGTTGTAATATGGGGTACCTGACCTATAAACCTATTTATGAACCTATATAAACATGGCGGTTAAAATAAAAAAAAAATGGTTACCTAGCGACACTAATGCAGCGATCAGAAAAACGATCGCTTAGTGACACTGGCAAAAGGGGGTGAAGGGGTTAACTAGGGGCAATCAGGGGGTTAAACCTTTATTATTAGGGGGGGGGGTAGGGGGCTACCTTGGACCTAAAACTAACTGCCCTGACAGTTATTACAGTCACACTGACACTAAATGCAGTGATCAGTAAATAAATGATCACTGCAATTAGTGACACTGTGACTGGGGGGCAGGGGTGATCTGGGGGGGTGATCAGGGGGGTGACAGGGGGGTGGATTGTGTGCCTAAGTGTACTGGTGTCAGTGTACTGTTTGTGCACTAACCTTTACACGTTCTCTCCTCGGCGTTCCGGTCACATAGACCGGCGCACCGAGTGTGACATCACTTCCGCCTTCCTGTCTATACAATAGACAGGAAGGGGAAGCTTTTCATTCGCCAGGAGCGATCGCGAGGGGGTGGCCAGAAACCTTGTCCCGGATCGCTCCTGAAGCGATCCCGACCGTCCCCGCCGGCGGAGGGGGTTCCGATCGGACCCCCCACCCGCCGGAAGAATGTCACGTTCCTGGTATGTGATTTTGCCTGTACGTGCCATTCTGCCGACGTATATCTACATGGGGCGGTCGGCAAGTGGCTAGCAAACCTTTCACACCAGTTGAACGATTTTGGTCCGCCTGAAAAATGTACAGGTGCAGCCGATCGGTCTACTGGTGTGAAAGGGACCTCCCATTGTTCTCTGTGGAGCGGCGGATGCCAGTGGACATGTGTCTGCTGACACCCGTTGGGGATCCATTCCCATCTGTCCAGTGGATCGGATCAGATGACAGTCAGACGGAAACAGGCAGTCCATTTCCATTCAACCGCCCCATAGAAAACAATGGGCTTATCTGCAAAGCGGATACGGACCTTTCATTGACTGCTCAGCGGGGATCGGTGGAGAAATTCCCCTCTGAGCAGGTGGATCTGCTGGACAGAGTCCACCCCGTCTAAAAGGGGCCTTAATCCTCGTACACACGTTCAAATTTTCCGACGGGAATTGTGTGATGCCACTCTGTTGGCGGAAAATCCAACCGTGTGTATGCTCCATCAGACAATTGTTGTCGGATTTTCCGCGGACAAATGTTGGATAGCAGGTTTTAAAATTTTCCACGGACAAAGCGTGTGTACACAAGTCTGTCGGACCAAAGGTCCAAAGTACAAACACGCATTCTCAGAAGCAAGGATGAGCCAGAAGCGGTCGGTTTTGTAAACTAGCGCTCGTAATGGAGAATTAACATTCGTGACGCGGCAAATTTTGAAACCTCAAAATGCAGCGCACAATTCTCTTCTTCTTTATTGGGATAATAATGAAGCTGCTCTGCTGGTGATACTGATGGAGTTATGGTAAACAAATTTTCAAAGGCTTTTTTTTCTAGTGATATCAAGAATAATATTATTATGTTTTTTTTTTGGCAAGTTACCACAACACCATTATCCTGTAGTTTTTAAGATCAAAGATACAACTATGTTGGTGCCCCTTGTTAATTTTACATTGTATTTTTTAAAATGTAACTGCCGACTCCCAAACTGTCATTTGAAGTAAAACACATAGCCAAGTATTATTCTCCACAATCTTTTTATTGTGCA
>CM053037.1:167825116-167859174 GCA_028564925.1 Lithobates sylvaticus | reverse complement strand
GTATTATAGCAGAAAATAAAAAAATATATATTTTTTCAAATTGTGACTCTTTTTTTGTTTATAGCGCAAAAAATATAAACCGCAGAGGTGATCAAATGCCACCAAAAGAAACCTCTATTTATGGGGAAAAAAGGACATAAATTTTATTTGGGTACAGCGTCACACAACCGCGCAATTGTCAGTTAAAGCGACGCAGTGCTATATCGCAAAAAATGGCCTGGTCATTAAGGGGGCAAATCCTTCCGGGGCAGAAGTGTTTAAAGTAAACCTAAAGGCAAAACTTTTATTTTTGGTTTTGGACAGAGTGGTGAGGGATTAGAACATCTAATGGTGACCCTGGTGACAACTTTGGAGGGATTTCCTATCATTTCCTGTTTTGGCTATAGGACAGGAAGTGGGACAGAAGGGGGAAATTTCCAAAATGGGACAGAGATGGGAAAAAAATAAAAAACACCTCTCTTTTTCCAAAAATTTTAAAAAAGTTTTGCCTTTAGTTCTATTTAAACAGGTCCCCTAGTGAATTATGTCATGGCTCTATTAGCATCGACTGCTCAAGCCCTGAAGAAAGGAGAAGCTTTTTTTTGTTTCCCCCGAAATGCGTTGTATGTATATGTGACACCCGCCAACGGAGCGGTGCAAGCAGGGCAATAAACCTGTGCGGGGGAGGCTGCCTGTAACACTCCCCAGTCAAGTAAAGCTGTCACTTGGGGATCTCCAATATCTCCCGAAGCAGACGGAGTTGGTGGGCGGAGCTGGGGGTGTGGTCGCCTCCTCCACTCCTCCCACAGACTCCTTTACTATGGCTGATCCCACAGCTGAAGGATATAGAGGCGAGGACACAGCAGCCCACCCGGGTCTTCATCTGCAGGCATGAAGCATGCTTTAAGGTACTGCACAGTGTCACTATATAGAGTCCTAACCTGTCCTATACCACCTCAACCTGCACTGTGCTGCCCTAACTTCCCCTATACCACCTCAACCTGACCTGTGCCACCCTAACTTGCCCTATACCACCTCAACCTGCCCTGTGCCACCCTAACCTGCCCTATACCACCTCAACCTGCCCTGTGCCATCCCAACTTGCCCTATACCACCTCAACCTGCCCTGTGCCACCCTAACATGCCCTATACCACCCTAACCTGCCCTGTACCACCTCTACCTGCCCTGTACCACTCTAACCTGCCCTATACCACCCTAACCTGCCCTGTACGACCCTAACCTGCCGTATACCACACCAACATGCCCTATAAAACCTCAACCTGCCCTATAACACCCCACCCTGCCCTATATCCCCTCAACCTGCCCTATACCACCCCAAGCTGCCACTATACCACCCTATACGACCCTAGCCTGCCACTATACCACCCTATACTATCATTCACTGGTTTGGGGTGCATCCTGTGACCGTTCGCTGCTTGCAGGGTGCTGGGCAGCCTAGACAGGAGGGGTGACACCATGTTTTACTGCACCAGGTGACACCAACCCTAGTGATGCCACTGCATCATATACACATAATTCAGGTGTGGCTAGCAAGGAAGATCAGCCATTTGCAAGCCCAAGTTGGAATCCAGTAGGAGCTTAGACAGGACGGACTGTCTCCCTACTCAATATGACACCTCTGGACCAATCACTAAACACCAGTGTTGTCACATGTAATATGAAATGCTGCGTACACACGACCGGACTTTTCAACAGCAAAGGTCCGACGGAACAAATCCGTCAGACAATTCGATCATGTGTGGGCTCCATCAGACTTTTGCTGTGGAAAAATCCAACAGACTTTAGAAATAGAAAATGTTTCAAATTTTCCCGCCGGGAACTCCGCTGGACCCAGTTCCTATCGAAAAATCTGCTCGTCTGTATGCTAGTCCGACGGACAAACAGCGACGCTAGGGCAGCTATTGGCTACTGGCTACAAACTTCCTTATTCTAGTCCAGTCGTACGTCATCACGTTCGAATCCATTGGACTTTAGTGTGATTGTGTGTGGCCAAGTCCGTTCATTCGGAAAGTTTGTCGGAACTCCGTCGAAAGTCCGTCGGAAAGACCGTCGGACCTAGTCCGTCGAAAAAGTCCGCTTGGGTAATTTTTTTTATTCTATATTCCTGGCAAATAAATAAATTGGGGGTGAGTGGCAAAGGAAAAATGAATAGGTGCTGCTGGGTGACTAGGCTCTAATGCACACAGGTTTCTTTATAATACAAAGGCAAAAGATGGTTTGATTAGATATTATATAAGACATCTGATCCATATATCTGATATTATAGGCACTTACTTCTTGTTAGAGCAGACGGAGCAGCAGAAGACAAAAACTTTTGTATGGAAAGCATGGCAGTAAGCCTTTTTGTTGTGCAAGCCTGGCCTTGTGGAATATTAAAAAGCCCCTAAAATGCATTTTCCTATTATTAAATAAATATGTGTAAGGTAATGATATTCCGACAATTAGGTTGATTTGCTAAAGGTAAATAGGCTGCTGACTTTGCAAGGGAATTTTCAATTGCAAGAGAATATTTCCTTAGCTTAGCAAATTTGGTGAAAATTTCCCCAGAATACCCAATTGCATGCAAGGAAAATTAAAGAAGACAATATTTTTGCTTGCGCATGGTTGGATGATGGAATTCAAGAGAACTTCACTTCATTCACTAAGGAAAATTCCTTGTAAAGTAAACAGCCTTCATGCCTTTAGCAAATCAAACCCACTGACTCATAAGAGAGCCACGGAGAACGGTGATAAGATCAGAAAACAAGGAGCAACCTTCAAATTTTAGAAGCAATTTAATCATGCGAGTCATTAAAACAATTAAAAAATTAATGAGTCATTAATACTGCACTATGATGGAGCATGGAATAAATGCATAGGGAACGCACAGAACCATTTGAAGAGCACAGTGCTGATTCAGCCTGGCACGTAGGAGCAGTTGGAAGCCATCCCAAAGATTTGTGGTTTATGAAGTTTGTGAGGGATATTCCTACACAGATGAACCAATAGTTTTTTTTGCATGTATTGAAAATTCACTGAAATAAAAATCTACTCCCTATTATTCAGAGGAATAAGTTAAAAGGCTAAGTAAATTCTAAGGACCCACTTACATATATGCGTTATGGGAATACGTTGCAACGCACATTATATGCCTAGTTGCACACAATCTACAGGTTCAGGTGACTGCACTCTGAAAATTCATGACTTCACGAATAAGCGATGGGTTAGCACGAAACGCGCTGAATATCCTCTGTCCCCTTGGAGTTACAATGCTATACCGGAGTGCTTTTATTACTACAATAAAGTTGGATGTATTTTTTTTTTCTCAAATCTTTATTTAAAGAAACATGAGTGCACAAGACACAACATCATAGATTACATAAAGATAACATAAAGGCATCAGGTGAGGTAATTAAACGCAGTCCATTACATCAGAAATTGGGTAATAGGTTACCAAAAAGCATAATGTAACAGGCTTACATATAACTCCTAACATATAAGAACCGCCTTGTGACGGTTCTGGGAGGTTATAATCGCAAGCCCCTAATGCTAAATCCCCAAAGGACTATTCCATTGCCTTTAATTTGCTGTAATACATGGTCACGTGAGCTCCGCTTCAACTTTTTCTATTTATCTAAAACAATGCTCATAAGTTCCTGGATAGACTGTCCAGAAATTTTAAAACAAAGAAGTGTGAGTGAAAGAGGAATATAGAGGGGTCGAGAGGTCAAGAGGGCCAGACGGCAGGGGGGGGGGGGTTCAGGAGTGAGGGAGAGAGAGGAAAAGAGGGCAGGGAGGAGAGGGAGAGGTAAGCAGGGTTCCGCAGGAGGCATTGAATGTGCGCCCCCCCCTGGTCCTTTTACAAGCAGGGTTGGTCGGTGGTCAGTATCGAGAAGTCACTGCCATCCCATTTATCTTAGGGGTGCACTAGTCTTGCATGTCGCTCTCAAGGAGGGCCCGCCCCTCGTCGGAGATGACGAATATGTTCCAGAGTGTCCATGTCTTAGCATATTGTTCCCTTTGATTGAGGGATGTGAGGATAAGATCCTCCATTTTGTTAATTTCCTCCACTTTTTTAAGCCACAATCCTATAGATGGGGGTTGCGTGGACTTCCAGCATAAGGAAATGCACGTCTTGGCCACGTCCAAGCAAACTATTGATTTTTTATAGACTCTTTGCGGGATATTGGATGCATGGAGCAGAAAGAAAGCTGTATGGTGGATAGTTTTCCCATAAGTGGTCTAGTTTTGGGCAAGACTCTGATGAAGGTTGAATGTATTTTCAGCGTGCAGCCGTCTGGACCTTTGGATTGTGTACTACATACAGCTATATGAACTGGGCTGGAACCCCAATATCTGAGGGGTGTAGAGTATAGTGGAGGCTGGCCGACCTGGAGCATTATTTTGTTATCTAATATGCCTTGTTGCGTTGTGGTGCCATTCACCGTACACACGGTCGGAAAATCTGACCGCAAAATCCGTCAGATTTTTTCAGACGGACTTTGTCCGAAACTGGTGTTGCATACACACGGTCGGACAAAGTTATCGGAAAATCCGATCATTCTGAACGCGATGACATTCGTTCGTTACGACGGGACTATATTCACGTTAGTAGCCAATAGCTTTGGTCTCGTAATTTGATCTGAGCATGTGTGGCACTTTGTCCGTCGGAATTCTCGACACACGATCGGAAAAAGTCCGATAGGATTTTGTTGTCGGAAAATTTGAGATCCTGCTCTCAAATGTCCAATAGAGCCCATACACGGTCGGATTTTCCGACAACATAATCCGATCTGACTTTTCCCGTCGGATTTTCCAACCGTGTGTACGGGGCATAAGACAACGTACAGGCAGTCCCCAAGTTACAAACATAATAAGGACTGTAGGTTTGTTCACAAGTGGAATTTGTTCGTAAGTCAGAACACTGCATTTGTAAGTGTAACTTCCGCCTGTGCATGGATGTGGGATGTTCCGGGCTCTTATGTTGTTATCTGGGGATCTACTGGCCATGCAGTACATGTAGTACTGCAGTGTGGGATGTGTCCGGAGGTGCTCGGAGGTAACCAGGACCAGCGTGGAGCACAAGTGGCCAGCATTTGAGGCCGTTCGTAAGTAGGAGTCGTTCGTAACTCAGGTGTTCGTAAATCAGGGACTGCCTGTACTTGCATCGCAGAATGCCGCAATGCACCACAGTGCATTGCTTTAAAGCCCAACTCTGGGTTGGAAGAAAAAGAAACCCTTGCAGTTGGGTCAACAGACCTAGGAGTATATGGGAAGGCTGAATTACTTACCTTAACCTTGCTCTGGCCAGATCTGGCGGTCTCCTCTTCTTCCTCTAGTGCTCTATACTGTAGGCAGTCCTTTAGCGTCATCACGTACAATGCATGACTAGTGTGATCATGGTCAGGAGCACCTTAGCGAGAAGGGTTTGCAGGACCCTACTACACCTTTTTCCTCTAAACTCTAGACACAAGCAAACATTCTTTTTTTTTTTTTCTTGTGCCTGGAGTTGGGCTTTAGACACAAATATATTTTTTATTGTACACAGAAATTAGGTAACAACAAAGGGGTACCCTCGTAACGAACAGTACAAGTAATATGAAACTGAGAACCAAGCGATCAAACACCACTCATCACTCGGTTCTCAGAGCTCCCTGAGCAGAGAACTGGTGACTGTCAGTCTTTGACTCTCTTCTCTGCCCCCCTACTCTCACTGGAGTGCTGGGCTGTGGAGGGGAGCGGCAGCGGTCGGCTCAGGCTCTCGGTGGCTCGCTGAGAGGCTGAGCCAGGTGCTGGTCCAGGCATGTGGGCGGATCTTGACCATATGGTGGCGATCTTGCCCGAGCCTGGACCGGCTCTGTGACATCATCAGACAGGGGACTTCAGCCCGCTGTCTGCTGAAAACAGGGCACAGGAGTGCGCAACGATCTACACCCCTGTGATCCACAGGAAAAGTACAGCCAAACGAGCTCTGGCTGCACTTCACCTTTAAGCACATTTTTTGTGTGAGACGCGTTGACTGTCCTCTGTCCAAATTTTGGAGTTGTGATGTTTGTACTTTACATGGTTTGAAGATTGAAATAAACGTACTTTATCTGCTACATCGCTGGAATGCCTTTTAGCTTTGTCTTCCAGTTGGAGGACAGTAAAACGTGGCTCAATCATGTGTTTTTACCCCCCCCCCCCCCACACACACACACACAACTGCAAGTGTAATGCGGCGTACACACGGTCGGAATTTCCGCTGGAAACAGTCCGATGGGAGCTTTTCATCGGATTTTCCGACCGTGTGGTATGCCCAACGGTCTTTTTCTGTCGGAATTTCCGACCGACTTTGAATTGAGAACCTCCTTCTCAATTTTTCCGACGGAAAACCTTTCTATCGAATTTTCCGATCATGTGTATGCAATTCCGACACGTAAAATTCCGACGCATGCTCGGAAACAATTCGACGCATGCTCGGAAGCATTAAACTTCCCTTTTATAGTGCTTTCGAACGTGTTTTATGCCACTGTGTTATTGACCGTCGGAATTCGGTGTGATCGTGTGTAGGCAACACAGCTTGAGCGGAATTCCGTCGGAAAAAACTCTGCCGGTTTTTTCGATCGTGTGTACGCGGCATTAGGCCTTAGACAGTCTGTGGCTGTTAAAATAAATACGTCTATAAAGTATATTTGCAGGATGGTAATCATGTCATGTTTCAGTAGACCTTACCCCACGCAATGTTGGTGCCAAAATCAGTTTTATTCCTTTTTCTGCGATGAGACGTTCTCTTTGTGCATTTTCTTTTTAATACAAAAACAGTTTGTAAAAGCTGCCTAGCTTGAGAATATTGGCCATGAAAGACTTGTTCTGTAATAGTTTAGGAGGATTGTGTGCACAAGAAATCCTGTAACTCTATAAGATAAAAAAAAACTCAGCTCCAGTTACAGAATAGTGAGACAATGAGGTCATACCTTGAAATGAATCTTGCGTGGTATGCAAACTTAGACTGACGCTTGATTATAATATAGGCCATGGGATCTTAGATTCGCTTTCTACTTCCATGTGGCAAGAAACGTATTTTGTCTTGTTTGCCAGCGGTCCAGGAATCATGTTCATTAGACGAGGATGTATCTCTTTTTGTTTTACTCAAGGCTGCTTGCTGAAAAAAGATGATTTAGCTTAACACAATGGTGTGGTTGAGGTAATACATCAATATAAACTTATATAAGAAGACAAATCTGCAGTAGATTTAAGATATGCGCACCGAGCAGTAGTAGCACACAGGATCGGATTGTTAATTTTTGCTGCCTCCCCTCGTTGTTGGTTGCTAGGACGCTGGCAGCCCAGGCCGCACAGCATCTTTGGTTGCTAGGGTGCTGGCGGTCTGGGCTGCATAGCCTAAATGGTTGCTAGGACACTGGTGGCCCAGAATGCACAACGTCATTGGCTGCAGGTACACTGGGCTGCATAGCATGTACACTGGTAGCCTGGGCAACACAGCATCTTTGGTTGCTAGTATGCTGGTGTCAGAGAAATACCGTGCTTCACCGCCGGGTTCCAGGGATGCGCACGCGCGGTAGAGCGGCTCAACGAACAGTACAGGTACGCCGGGTAGCGGGTGCGCATGCGCGGGTCCGTGGCACTCGGGTATCTGACACAGCTCAGCCAGTGCGGCTCACCGCTGTGCGCGGCGCTGACAGAAGACGAGTGCGCATGCGCACTCGTCCGGGTATCCCACCTGACCACTCACCTGGCCTATAAAAGGCTTCCTCTGTTTTCTCACAATTGCTGGTTTGTTGTCTCTTCCTGAGTCCTGGCTCCAGTCCTTGTATCCTGTATCCTGTACCCGGTATCCAGTACCTTGTATCCTGTACCTGCTTGATTACCTGTGCCTGACCCGGAACCTGCTTGACCACCGCTGCTGCTACCTGTGTTTGACCCCTGGCCTGTTTCCTGGATACCTCTGCTGCCTGATTACCTGTGCTTGACCCTCGGCCTGCTTACTGGACATTCTCTGAGTTACTTACCTGTGTTTGACCCCTGGCCTGTTTCCTGGATACCTCTGCTGCCTGATTACCTGTGCTTGACCCTCGGCCTGCTTACTGGACATTCTCTGAGTTACTTACCTGTGTTTGACCCCTGGCCTGCTTCCTGGATACCTCTGCTGCCTGATTACCTGTGCTTGACCCTCGGCCTGCTTACTGGACATTCTCTGAGTTACTTACCTGTGTTTGACCCCTGGCCTGCTTCCTGGATACCTCTGCTGCCTGATTACCTGTGCTTGACCCTCGGCCTGCTTACTGGACATTCTCTGAGTTACTTACCTGTGTTTGACCCCTGGCCTGATTCCTGGATACCTCTGCTACCTGATTACCTGTGCTTGACCCTCGGCTTGCCTACTGGACATTCTCTGAAGTCACTTGTGTTTGACCCTCTGCTCAGGTGTTCTGGACTTCTAGTTCTCACATGCACCTGAGGGCCCTCCTCCAGTATACGTTCTGGTACCTCCATAGCCTCTGCCTCATCACGGTCCTGCCAGGTGTCTACTTCCAGTGCAGCATCAGCCTCTTCTGGTCAACGTCGCTACTGCACACCACCTGCAACACACCTGCTGGCAACCCGTGCATCTTTGTGCCCGGTGACCTCTGTACCCACTCCAGAGGCATCGTGCACCTAGTCGCAAGGGGAGCAGCTCTCAGCATTTCGGCCCGGGTGAGTACCTGTGACAGTACAAACCAGCCAATGTCCGAGGCCGACAGAGCTGGTTCACCCCTTGAGGCCTTATGCCAGCAGGTGACAGCCCTTACTCAGGCTGTCCAACGCCTCCAAGATGGATACTTCCAGATCGAGGGACGTCTCCAGCACTTGATCCTCTCTCCGAATCAAGCGGACCAGTCACCTCCTGCAGCCAGCACCTCCACTCTCCCTCAAGCACCTGGAGGTGCTCCCCCTACCTATGTCATGTCTAATCCTGATCCCAGGGTCCCCACACCAGAACGTTTTTCCGGGGATCGAAAGAAATTTCGCTCTTTTAAAAATTCCTGTTTATTACACCTGGCCCTGCAACCCAGGACTTTCCAGTTGGAATCCACCAAGGTGGGTTTCATTATCTCTCTGCTTTCGGATGAACCCCAATCCTGGGCACACCACTTGATGGAACAAAAGAGCCCACAGCTGGATTCTGTAGAGACTTTCTTCTCCGCCATGGCGGCACTCTATGAGGATTCTCAACGCACAGGTACGGCAGAATCCACTCTGCACACCCTATCCCAGGGTAGAAGGCCCGTAGAGGACTATATAGTAGACTTTCGCAAATGGGCCGCAGATACAGAGTGGAATGAGTCTGCTCTGAAGTACCAATTCCGTTTGGGGCTATCTGAAGTACTAAAGGATGAACTGGCCCGGGGAGAAGTCCCAACCACCTTGGCAGACCTCTGCCAACTAGTCACTAAACTTGATCGTCGCTTGCAGGAACGACGGGCAGAGAAGCTCCAAAGTCCCCGGCCCACCTGGATGATGCCCCGGGTTCCCCTGGCACCTGCTTCTTCTTGGAACTCTCGCTCATCCTCCCATGGGGAACCTATGCAGTTGGGCCTGGCACGGCCCCCCTTGTCTGCTGAAGAAAGACTCCGTCGTCGACAAGCTAACCTCTGTCTCTACTGCGGAGGCACCGGTCATTATCTACAGAAATGCCCCGTGAGACCCAGTAAGTGCCCTTCTCGGTCCCTCTTGAGCTCACACACTACTGGAATTCCTCATTTCCACTTGACTGTTCCACTCTCCCTACAGGTAGCGGGAAAGGCCTTCCAGCTGGGAGCCATCCTTGACTCAGGGGCATGCAGTTGCTTTATGGACTTGACCCTAGCACGGCACCTGAACCTCCCTTTGATAACCAAGAAGCAACCTCTCCAAGTCCAGTTGGCTGATGGCTCTCCACCCTGCTCAGGACCGGTTACCCAGGAGACCGGTCCCATCCTGACCTGCACCAAGTCGGGGCACCACAAACTTTTACGCTTCGATGTAATCCACTCTCCAATGTTCCCCATCATCCTGGGGTATCCCTGGCTACAGGCCCACAACCCTCGGATTGACTGGATCAACAGAGAAGTGGTGTTTTCTTCCCCTTACTGCCTGCAGCACTGCTTCCCGGATAAATCCACAGGTCCTCCCACCTGTCTTGCCATGCAACCCAGTCCCAAGGACCTGCAACATGTTCCAGCACCCTATCGAGAGTTCATGGACATTTTTGACGAAAAAAAGGCTGAAGTTCTTCCCCCTCATCGTTCATATGACTGTCCAATTGACCTCCTGCCAGGGGCTGAGATCCCCTTCGGAAGAATCTTCCCCTTATCAGAGACTGAACTTGAAGCCCTGCGGGTGTATATTGATGAAAATCTCGCTAAAGGGTTCATTCAACCATCCTCTTCCCCAGCAGGGGCTGGGATCTTCTTTGTAGAAAAAAAAGACGGTTCCCTCAGACCCTGTGTGGACTACAGGGAACTCAACAAAATTACTATCAAGAACAGGTACCCACTCCCACTCATCCCCGAGCTTTTCCAGCGGCTCAGGACTGCCAAAGTCTTCACCAAGCTCGATCTCCGTGGGGCCTACAACTTGGTTAGAATACGCTCTGGGGATGAGTGGAAGACGGCCTTTAGATCCAGGTTCGGCCATTTTGAGTACCTGGTCATGCCCTTTGGGCTTTGTAACGCCCCAGCTACCTTCCAACACCTTGTCAACGACATCTTCCGTGAGTATCTGGATAACTTTCTCATTGTGTATCTTGACGATATTCTGATTTTTTCCGACTCACTAGAAACCCACCGTCAACATGTCCGGAAAGTCCTCCTCATCCTATGTAAGCATGGGCTCTATGTCAAAGGGGAGAAATGCGAGTTCGAGACAGACACCATCCAGTTCCTGGGCTTTATCATCACCACCGGAGGAGTACTGATGGACCCACAAAAAGTGAAGGCAATCCAAGAATGGCCTGCCCCCACGGACAAAAGGTCAGTCCAACGTTTTATTGGTTTTGCAAACTTTTATAGACGGTTCATTCAGGGGTTTTCTGCCATTGTGTCCCCAATCACTCAACTTACCCGTCAGCAAGTCAAGTTCCAATGGACACCCCAAGCGCAAAGCGCATTTGAAAAGCTCAAGGAACTTTTTTCTTCTGCACCCATCCTGCAGCACCCTGACCCAGAACTCCCCTACATTCTAGAAGTGGATGCTTCTGATTCTGCTTTGGGGGCAATCCTATCACAGAGAAGTGGCCCAAAGGCCTTACTTCACCCGGTCGCCTTTGCCTCCCGAAAATTGAGTCCCCCAGAAAAGAATTATGACGTAGGCGACCGGGAATTACTTGCGATTAAGTTCGCCCTTGAAGAATGGAGATATCTGCTGGAGGGAGCCTCCCAACCCATTCTCATCTTCACAGATCACCGCAATTTGGAGTACCTCAGGGCAGCAAAACGCCTTAGACCCAGACAGGCCCGTTGGGCCTTGTTCTTTTCCCGATTTAACTTCCACATCACTTACCGTCCCGGCTCCAAGAATGGCAAGGCTGACGCCCTATCCCGTATGTTTCTGGACACAGAGTCTTCTAAGGAACCTGCCACCATCCTGTCCGCTCACAACTTCCTCCATGCTATTCAACCTGACTTAACCGTAGCCCTTAAACAAGCCTCCAACCAGTTTTCCACTCCTTCATTACCCTTTCTTTTTTTAACAGAAACAGAACCCTTTCTTGAAAAGAAACAGGACTTACTTTGGGCTCATGGCCGAGTATTTGTTCCCCCTCCAGTCAGGCTGCAAGTCCTGCAGACCTTTCACGACCACAAAATGTCCGGCCATTTCGGAATGCAGAAGACAGCGGACTTGGTAAGTCGGTCCTACTGGTGGCCGGGCTGGAGAAAGGACTGCCAAAATTATGTACTTTCTTGTAACACCTGTCAGAGGAACAAGGGGTCCAACATCAAGTCCTGGGGTCTGCTACGACCTTTACCTGTCCCTGAACGTCCATGGAAGGAAATCTCTATGGACTTCATTGTAGATTTGCCTCCCTCAGATTCCTTTACCACAATTCTGGTTGTGATAGACCGCCTTTCAAAGATGGCCCACTTTCTGCCCATGAAAGGTACCCCTTCGGCTGCCGCCACCACAGACATTTTCATCAAAGAAATCATAAGACTACATGGAGTACCAGCTAATATCATCTCAGACCGGGGGGTACAGTTCACCTCCAAGTTCTGGAGAGACCTCTGCAAATCCCTTGAAATTAAAACTTCCATGTCCTCAGCATATCATCCACAAACCAATGGCCAAACTGAGCGCACCAATCAGACTCTTGAACAGTATTTGAGATGTTTTTGTTCATATTCCCAAGATGACTGGTCAGGCCTGTTACCCTACGCAGAGTTTGCTTACAATAACTCTTTACATTCTGCCATTAACCAAACGCCCTTTTGGGCAAACTACGGCTATCACCCCTCCTTTCTTCCAGATTCCATTCCAGACGTCTCTACTCCAGCTGCACAGGAACTGGTCAAGCATATCCAGGACAACTTTCTCCGGATCCAACAGGCCATGAAGGAAGCACAAAGGGGGTATGAGGTACAGTACAATCGAGGCAGGAAGGAATGTCCACCTTTCCAGATTGGTGAGAAAGTTTGGTTATCAACTGCTAATTTGAAACTCCCCTGTCCTTCCCGGAAACTCGGTCCCAAGTTCATTGGTCCCTTCAAGGTCAAGAGGGTAATCAACCCAGTGGCCTTTGAACTAGACCTTCCCAGTTCCTATAGGATCCATCCAGTATTCCATGCCTCTTTACTGAAACCTGTAATTGCCAATTCTTTCCCTGACAGGCAGATGCCACTTCCTCCACCCATCACCATCCAAGGGGAGGAAGAATTCGAGGTTGAGAAGATTCTGGATCTCCGTAAAAGAAGGGGACAGGTTCAGTACCTAGTCAAATGGAAGGGTTACCCCCCGGAAGACTGCTCCTGGGAACCATCTGAAAATATCCATGCCCCTCGTTTAATACGAGAATATCACCAAAGACACCCTGAATTGGGCTTCCGGAGGCTGCCCTTAGGGGGGGGGGGGGCACTGTCAGAGAAATACCGTGCTTCACCGCCGGGTTCCAGGGTTGCGCACGCGCTGTAGAACGGCTCAACGAACAGTACAGGTACGCCGGGTAGCGGGTGCGCATGCACGGGTCCGTGGCACTCGGGTATCTGACACAGCTCAGCCAGTGCGGCTCACCGCTGTGCGCGGCGCTGACAGAAGACGAGTGCGCATGCGCACTCGTCCGGGTATCCCACCTGACCACTCACCTGGCCTATAAAAGGCTTCCTCTGTTTTCTCACAATTGCTGGTTTGTTGTCTCTTCCTGAGTCCTGGCTCCAGTCCTTGTATCCTGTATCCTGTATCCTGTATCCTGTACCCTGTATCCAGTACCTTGTATCCTGTACCTGCTTGATTACCTGTGCCTGACCCGGAACCTGCTTGACCACCGCTGCTGCTACCTGTGTTTGACCCCTGGCCTGTTTCCTGGATACCTCTGCTGCCTGATTACCTGTGCTTGACCCTCGGCCTGCTTACTGGACATTCTCTGAGTTACTTACCTGTGTTTGACCCCTGGCCTGTTTCCTGGATACCTCTGCTGCCTGATTACCTGTGCTTGACCCTCGGCCTGCTTACTGGACATTCTCTGAGTTACTTACCTGTGTTTGACCCCTGGCCTGCTTCCTGGATACCTCTGCTGCCTGATTACCTGTGCTTGACCCTCGGCCTGCTTACTGGACATTCTCTGAGTTACTTACCTGTGTTTGACCCCTGGCCTGCTTCCTGGATACCTCTGCTGCCTGATTACCTGTGCTTGACCCTCGGCCTGCTTACTGGACATTCTCTGAGTTACTTACCTGTGTTTTACCCCTGGCTTGCTTCCTGGATACCTCTGCTGCCTGATTACCTGTGCTTGACCCTCGGCCTGCTTACTGGACATTCTCTGAGTTACTTACCTGTGTTTGACCCCTGGCCTGCTTCCTGGATACCTCTGCTACCTGATTACCTGTGCTTGACCCTCGGCTTGCCTACTGGACATTCTCTGAAGTCACTTGTGTTTGACCCTCTGCTCAGGTGTTCTGGACTTCTAGTTCTCACATGCACCTGAGGGCCCTCCTCCAGTATACGTTCTGGTACCTCCATAGCCTCTGCCTCATCACGGTCCTGCCAGGTGTCTACTTCCAGTGCAGCATCAGCCTCTTCTGGTCAACGTCGCTACTGCACACCACCTGCAACACACCTGCTGGCAACCCGTGCATCTTTGTGCCCGGTGACCTCTGTACCCACTCCAGAGGCATCGTGCACCTAGTCGCAAGGGGAGCAGCTCTCAGCATTTCGGCCCGGGTGAGTACAAAAAAACATTTGTTTATAAATATATAGATTTCCAATCCAAATAGTGCAAAATAGATTCTTGTGATAAATACCTCTCGAAAGACAGTGCACCTCCACCAAATAGAATGCGTGCTTATAAAAAAGGCAAGCTCTATGAGCCTGGGGCTAAAAACCCAGCCAGGGCCTCTGTCCGGATGAGTGTTGGATATCCACAGATATTGATTGGGAAGGATCTTGAACTAAGCACCAAACGTCCAGGGAGACTCGAACATCAAACCGCCAGGGGAATAGGTCAAGCGTTACCTAAAAATGTAAAGAGACTCACCATAGTGTAAAAACATACCAAATAGGTCTATTAAAGCTAAAAATTGCACTTACAGAAATGCTGATTAAAAAGGTAAAAAAAAAAACAGCTGGCCGGCTTGTGAACACCCGTCAACAAGCCATCACAGCATGATGACGTCAGCACGTCAACCTCCCTACACGTGTTTCGTCACAATCTGACGTCGCCTCATGTGGCACATAGAGCTTGCCTTTTGGTAAGCAAGCATTCTATGTGGTGGAGGTGCACTGTTAGGTACCTGGTGGCGAGGTCACAGTGTAAGGCAGGGGTGCCCAACCTTTTGAGGAGTGAGGGCCACTTTAGCGACTTGGTAACCGGTCGCGGGCCACAATGAGCGTAGCGGGCGGATGGCAGGTCTGTGTCCATTCTGCATATGTAGAGCAGACACAGATGCAGCCCGTTCTACCCTAAGGGCCCTCCGATCTGCCCAGACAGAAGGGGACATATCTTTTTTAAGCAGATCGGATTGCAGATAGGCGGGTGTAAGCAGACATGAGTCTGTTTACATCTGCCGCTCTATAGAGGTGAATGGAGGGTCTGATTGGGTCCGCCTGAAAAACAGACAGGCAGAACCGATCGGACCGATCGCGTGAAAGGGGACTAAGGCTGCTTTCACACTGATACACAGCGGTTTACCTGCTCCTCAACTGACCTCAATCTTCACTTCTTCCTCAGGATTCCTGCAGCTGGTTGCTGCTGTTCCCCAGGTGGTTATAACTGGTGGCTGCTGCTGGCTGTCCTCCAGGGCTGGTACTGCTGGCTGGTACTGCTGTTGGGTACTGCCTGCTGGTACTGCCGGCTGGTACTGCTGGCAGGTACTGGTACTGCTGGCTGGTACTGGTACTGCTGGCTGAAACTGCTTGCAGCTACTGGTACTGCTGGCGGGTGCTGGTGGGTAGTGGTGCTGCTGGTGGGTACTGGTACTGCTGGTGGGTACTGCTGGCTGGTACTGCTGACTGGTACTGGTACTGCTGACTGGTACTGCTGGCTGGTGCTGGTACTGGTGACTGGAACTGGTGGCTAGAACTGGTGGTTGGTACTGCTCGTGGGTACTGGTACTGCTGGCTGGTACTGGTACTGCTGGCTGGTACTGCTGACTGGTACTGGTACTGCTGGCTGGTGCTGGTACTGGTGACTGGAACTGGTGGCTAGTACTGGTGGTTGGTACTGCTGGTGGGTACTGGTACTGCTGGCTGGTACTGGTACTGCTGGATGAAACTGCTTGCTGCTACTGCTGGCGGGTGCTGGTGGGTACTGGTACTGCTGGGTGGTACTGGTACTGGTGCTGCTGGTGGGGGCTGGTACTGCTGACTGGTACTGGTGGCTGGTACTGGTACTGTTGGCTGGTGCTGGAACTGGTGACTGGAACTGGTGGCTAGTACTGGTGGTTGGTACTGCTGGTGGGTACTGGTACTGCTGGCTGGTACTGGTACTGCTGGCTGGTGCTGGTGGGTACTGATACTGCTGGCTGGTACTGGTATTGCTGGTGGGTACTGCTGGCTGGTACTGGTACTGCTGGTGGGTACTGGTACTGCTGGCAGGTACTGGTACTGGTGGCGGGTACTGCTGGCTGGTACTGGTACTGCTGGCGGGTACTGATACTGGTGACTGGTACTGGTGGCTAGTACTGCTGATGGGTACTGGTACTGCTGGCTGGTACTGGTACTGGTGGCGGGTACGGGTACTGCTGGCTGGTACTGGTACTGATACTGCTGGCGGGTACTGATACTGGTGACTGGTACTGGTGGCTAGTACTGCTGATGGGTACTGGTACTGCTGGCTGGTACTGGTGGCGGGTACTGATACTGCTGGCGGGTACTGGTGACTGGTACTGCTGGTGGGTACTGGTACTGCTGGCTGGTACTGGTACTGCTGGCAGGTACTGCTGGCTGGTACTGGTACTGCTGGTGGGTACTGGTACTGGTGACTGGTACTGGTGGCTAGTACTGCTGGTGGGTACCAGTACTGCTGGCGGGTACTGATACTGCTGGCGGGTACTGGAACTGCTGGCGGGTACTGGTGGCTAGTACTGGTGGTGGGCACTGGTACTGCTGGCTGGTACTGGTGGTGGGTACTGCTGGTGGGTACTGATACTGCTGGCAGGTACTGGTACTGCTGGCGGGTACTGGTACTGCTGGCAGGTACTGCTGGCTGGTACTGCTGGTGGGTACCGGTACTTCTGGCTGGTACTGCTGGTGGGTACTGGTGACTGGTACTGCTGGTGGGTACTGATACTGCTGGCTGGTACTGGTACTGCTGGCTGGTACTGGTAGTGGGTACTGGTACTTCTGGCTGGTACTGCTGATGGGTACTGGTACTGGCACTGCTGGCTCTGGCACTGCTGGCTGCTGTGAGATCTCAGGAAGCATGCAGCTGCAGTACACATTCCTGTCACAGGCGGAGTACATTTGATATCACTCCGCCTGTGAAGGAGCCGGCGCTATACAGGAAGCATCGGCTCTGCTTCCTTTAGCGGCGGCTACGTTTTCGCTGATGCTCGGAGATGGCGGGTCGGGAACCCACGATCAGGGATTCCCGACCATCTCAGAGCAAGACGTGGCGGGCCACCTCGGATGGCGCCGCGGGCCACGGGTTGGGCACCCCTGGTGTAAGGCAAACAGGCATAGGCGGCAGGCAAAAGGATGGTCAAAGGCAGGCAGAGGTTCAGCAACAGGTAACACAGTCCAGAAGCAGGGTCAGGCAAGCCGGGGTCATGGAGCAGAGAAGTCAGCAGGGTTCCAAGGGATACAGGCAGATACAGGCAGGTAACAGGGGATACTCAGGTCAGAGCTGCAGACGAACAGCACCGCAGGACTGCAGCTGTGATCCCTAAAAAGGGACACTGGCGCCAAAACAGCGCACGGGAGCGCGCTCGCGGGCCGGTCGCACGCCCACGGCACGCACTCACACGCGCGCTGATGCCTGGAGGGGTCAGGAATGGCCGCGCGCATGTGTGCACGCAATCTGGGCCGCGCAGGGCCGCCAGGACCCTGACATGCACTGTCTTTGAGAGGTGTTTATCACAGGAATCTATTTTGCACTATTTGCATTGGAAATCTATATATTTATAAACAAATGTTTTTTTGTAGGTTGCTGTGTGTTGTAGTTCACACAAATTCACTGTGTGTGTTTGTTTTGGACTTTATTTACCACATGTTTCATTTCTTTTTTACTTTTCTTTTTATTTTATATAGCGCTGCTTTATTGAACTTTATATTTGTGCATGTGTGTATCTCCCGTTTTCAGTAGCTGCTTTGGTTTTTCTTTTTTTTTCTTTTTGGTATTTAGCGCAGTATTTTCTATTTTTATTATAGGCTAAATAAGCACAGGGGACAGAATGCTGTCTGAGGCGGCTGCCTCGGTTGGCCTCTTTGGCAGAATGGCCCTACGCTCACACATGTTGCTGATTGGGACCAGTCACTAAAACCAAACTGCTACCCCAGTTCTATGGTCACAGCATACACTTTCATTCTATAACATCAACATTGTAATGGCAATACAAACAATACTTATTTTTGACAATAAAAAATAGGCTTACTTGAGAAATCTCCTTTCATGTTGTAAGTGCTGCCTGTCTGCTGGACATCTTTCCACAACTTCCTGGATCTCCTGCATGCTTTGCAGCTTTTCCTCTGCTGTTTACTTTAACCTTCTAAGGACTACATATCCCATGGTACCTTGCTGCCTGCAAGCTGTGATTCCTGTACTGACTCCGCCTGCTAAAAACAAACTCCTCCTCTCAGCACCTCTGTAGTTTAGAATGCAAAGCTCTGTGAAATGTGTGACACAGCAGTGCCTACTCACAGAGCAGAGTGACTACGTACCAGAGAATCCCACAAAGTAAATGTGCAGGGATCTTCACATAGTTGGTTTACTAACTGAACAAGATCATTCAGATGAATAGGAGTAGGTTAGTAATGAAATACAACGTGGAAATTATATTACGATTTTACATTTTGACCATAGATGTGCTTTAAAGTGTTACCAAACCCAGGACCCTGCATTCACTATATCTGCTCTCCCACAGTACACAAAACATGGAAATACAATTATTTTAGTAAATATAAACTGCATCACTACATCAGCAGTATATAGCGGTCTTGTAACTTCTATCAGTGTCTGGTTAAAGCTTGTAGGAGGAAATTTCATACTGCATTGGCTGTCCTGTCAGGATGCAGGACCCCTGGCCCTCTGTCCGAACAGTGCTGATTGGCCCTGTGCTGATCACATGCACCTTCCCAAGTAAAAAAAAAAAAAACTCTAATGCCGCGTACACACGATCGGTCATTCCGACAACAAAACCGTGAATTTTTTTTACGACGGATTTTGGCTCAAACTTGTCTTGCATACACACGGTCACACAAATGTTGTCGGAAATTCCGAACGCCAAGAACGCAGTGACGAACAACACGTACGACGAGCCGAGAAAAACAAAGTTCAATAGCCAGTGCGGCTCTTCTGATTGATTCCGAGCATGCGTAGACTTTTGTGCGTCGGAATTGTGTACACACGCTGGGAATTTCCGACAACAAGTTTTGTTGTCGGAAAATTTGAAAACCTGCTCTCAAAAATCCCGACAGCAAATTTCCGGTGGAGCATACACACGGAATTTCCGACTACAATCTCACATGGAACATTTGTTGTCGGAAATTTTGACCGTGTGTACGCGGCATAAAAATACACACCAAACTGAGCATGTGCAGCCTGACTTCAGTAACACTGTCTTATCCGGACATGTTTTGGGGGCAATGCAAGAAGGAGAGGATCAGAGAAGACAGCATTAAACAGCCTTTTTACACAATGCAGAGGATTAACCCCTTAGGTTCCGCAGTGAGTATAACCAGCATGCTTTACTGCATATACAGACTGATTTTACTGTTGTGGGTTTAGTAACACTGTAAGTTCTAGGTGTACTGAGAAAAATTGGGCTTATTATCTTTTGCAGCTTCTCTACCCCCAGCCACAATCCCCTCTCCAGCACAGACAAACAGGCACACAAGAGGAAATATACATTTTTAGAAAGTACAATTTGCTTACTTTGCTTAAACCACTTCCCATCCGTAGGCCGTCATATGACGGCCTCTACTTTCCGGGGGTATAGCTGAATGATGCCTGTAGCTACAGACATCATTCAGATATTGCCGTCTTCAGCCGGCGACTCCCTGCACCATAAGAATGATCATAGCGGCTGTTCCACCGCTTAATTGTTCTTACGGGTGTCGGGAGGGGACGCCCCCCCCTCCCGCCGCCCTCCGGTGCTTCTACCGACTCACCGCTTCCATCGGTGAGTCGGACACAGGATCCGCCGGCCCCCGCATGATGACCATAGAGATTTCCGGCGGACCAGATGGTCGCCGGAGTCTCTATGATCGTTCGGAGGCCGAGCGCAATGTTATGACGTCACGCCCGGCTTCTGCATTCAAATAACGGCGCCGCCTCGGCTGGGAAGCCGTGATCGTTTTTTTGTTTTTTTTTTATTTTAGGCTTCCCAGCCTAGAGGTGAGATGTGGGGTCTTATTGACCTCATATCTCACTGTAAATAGGTCCGATCATGTAATATTCCTATTACAAGGGATGTTTACATTCCTTGTAATAGGAATAAAAGTAATCAATTTTTTTTTTTTTTTTAAAGTGTCAAACTCAAAAAATAAAAGTCAAATTAACAATAATAAAAACAATTTTTTTTTTAAAGCGCCCCTGTCCCCGTGAGCTCGTACGCAGAAGTGAACGCATACATAAGCTCCGCCCACATATGAAAACGGTGTTCAAACCACACATGTGAGGTATCGCCGCGAACGTTAGAGCGAGAGCAATAATTCTAGCCCTAGACCTTCTCTGTAACTCAAAACATGTAACCAGTAAAAAATGTTAAAGCGTCACCTATGGGGATTTTTAAATACCAAAGTTTGGCGCCATTCCACGAGCGCGTGCAATTTTGAAGCGTGACATGTTGGGTATCTATTTACTCGGCGTATCTTCATCTTTCACATTATGCAAAAAAAATTGGGCTAACTTTACTGTTTTGTTTTTTTTTTTAAAGCATGAAATGTTTTTTTTCTGCAAAAAAACGTGTTTGAAAAATTGCTGCGCAAATACCGTGCAAGATAAAAAGTTGCAACGACCGTCATTGTATTCTCTAGGGTCTTTGCTAAAAAAACATATATAATGTTTGGGGGTTCTATGTCATTTTTGAGCAAAAAAAATATGAATTTTACATGTAGGAGAGAAATGTCAGAATTGGCCTGGATGCAAAGTGGTTAAAGCGATTGTAAACGCTCAAATTTAAAAAACAAACATGTCATACTTACAGTACCTGCTCTGTGCAGTGGTTTTGCACAGAGCAGCCCTGATCCTCCTCTTTTTGGGTCCCCTGCTATTGCTCCTGGCTCCTCCCCCCTGCTTAGTGCCCACCCCCATAGCAAGCCACTTGTTTTGAGGGGACTCCCACGTGTTCACTCCCAAGTCGGCTGTCGGTACTAGGATCCCTTTAAGACCCAGCAGAACTCACCTGACACAGCCTTTGCCTGAGAAACAACAGTGATTGGCCAGATAACCTTTAAATCACCTGTATCAGCACACAATCAATGCTCGTGATACCTTTGAGTGCTACTGTTTCAACCAGCTGATATCTGCTCTGTATATTTTGTGTATGACCCGGCTAGTTTTGACCCTGCTTGCTCGCTTTTGATTGGGTACCGTTTGGACTCGGATCTACCTGTATATGACCCAGCTTGCCTAGACTACGCTTTGCCTGATTCTACTATAGTACCTTCATCTGCAGCAGTGAACTATAAGGTCCAGCCAACACCTACCTTCATCTGCAGCGGTGAACTACAAGGTCCAGCTAACACCTACCTTCATCTGCAGCGGTGAACTACAAGCACCAGCCAACACCTACCTTCATCTGCAGCGGTGAACTACAAGTCCCAGCTGACCTGCTCTGCTTAGACCTGCTCATGGTATGTGCTCAGCCATCCACGTCTGGCTCTGAAACTCAGGGTTCAGATCATTACCTCACTACTACAGGGTGACCCCCAGGCTTGGGCCTTTAACCTGGAACCAAACCATCCAGCCCTGCTAACAGTAGATGCCTTCTTTGAAGCCCTCGGGTTGCTATATGATGATCCAGATCGTGCTGCTACTGCAGAATCAACCCTGCGTAACTTACAGCAAGGAACTACCACTGCTGAAATGTATTGCTCAGAGTTTCGTAGATGGGCCCCGGAATCTGGCTGTAATGATGCAGCTCTCCGCAGCCAGTTTAGAATAGGCCTTTCAGATGCAATTAAGGATGCTCTGGTCAACTTTTCCTACCCAGCCTCACTGGAGGAGGCTATGTCTCTAGCCATTAGAATTCACCGCTGCCAGTGGGAGAGGAGGCAAGAACTCCCTACAGCTATGGCAAATTATAAACCTCCCTTGCCACCTGATTATTCCACTTCCAGTGGCAGATCAGAGGAACCAATGCAGTTAGGCTCCACCCATTTATCTGCCCAGGAACACACACGCTGGCGTAACATGGCACTCATGCTTATATTGTGGCCTCAAGGGTCATATGCTCCGTTCTTGCACTACACATCCGGAAAACTCCAGGACCTAGGTGATTGTGGGGTCTGCTTTAATCTCCCCAGGAGGACAATCGTATACTTTTACCCGCTGTTATCTACTTTGGGACAGGGGCTCACAAACTGCTGGCCTTTGTAGATTCTGGAGCTGCTGAGAATTTTATTGATAAGACTCTGATTACCTCTTTGTCCCTGGAAAATCATGCTCTAGATTGCCCAGTCCGCCTGATTTCTGTGGATAATCGGCCTCTCTCACAAAATCTGGTGCTCCAATCCACCGAACCTTTCCAGTTACAATTGGGGGCCTTGCATTGGGAGAAGATTTCATGCCTTGTCATTGACTCTCCATCCACTCCTTTGATCCTAGGCCTTCCTTGGCTTCAGAAGCACAATCCAGTAATTGACTGGCGAACAGGAAATATTCTGGCTTGGTCCAATCAGTGTGTAAAAAAACTGCATCCAGCTCCCTGTTCGATTTGCTGCCCGTCAAGTGGGAATGGAACAGATTCCGCTTTGTTATAAGGACTTTAAGAACGTGTTTTCTAAAGGGATTGCTGACGCTTTACCTCCTCATCGCAGTTATGATTGTCCCATTGACCTCTTGCCTGACACTACACCTGCTCGAGAGTTTTTCCACTGTCTGAGCCAGAGAATCTTGCTTTGCAAGAGTATATTCAGGAAAATCTAGCTAAGGGTTTCATCCGTCTCTCCACTTCTCCCGCAGGCGCAGGATGCTTCTTTGTTCCGAAGAAGGATGAGGGACTGAGACTTTGTGTTGACTACAGAGGTCTAAATAAGATGACTGTTCCCAATCGGTATCCTCTTCTCATCACAGAGTTGTTCTCCCAAATCCAAAATCTTCTCCAAACTGGACTTAAGGGGAGCCTAAAATCTAGTGCGCATCCGTGCAGGGGACGAATGGAAGAGGGCCTTTAACACCAAGGATGGTCATTACGAATGTCTTGTCATGCCTTTCGGTCTCAGGAATGCACCAGCTGTCTTTCAGAACTTTATGAATTACATTTTCTGTGACCTGTTGGGTCGCTTCATGCTTGTATACTTAGATGATGTTTTGATATACTCTCCCAATCTTAAAAAAAAAAATCAGAGGCATGTCTGCTCGGTATTGGCCCAATTAAACGCTCACTCCCTTTTTGTAAAGCCTGAAAAGTGTTTATTCCATGTCAAACAAGTACCTTTCCTGGGCTACCTAATTTTCTGACACAGGCCTCACCATGGATCCAGCCAAGATTCAAGCCATTTTAGACTGGGCACCACCTTCAGACCTGAAGGCAATTCGGTGCTTCCTGGGCTTTGCAAATTTCTATCGAAAATTCATTAAGAACTTTGCCATCATTGCACATCCCATCACCTCTCTCACCAGGAAGACTCTGACTAAGTTTAAATGGACTACTGAAGCCCAGGCAGCCTTCACTCAGTTGAAGAAAGCCTTTCTGCACCAATTCTACGCCATCCTGTTCCTAAGCTGCCTTTTATTGTGAAGGTAGATGCATCTTAAGTAGGGGTGGGGGCGCTTTTGTCACAAAAGGATCCTGTAAATGCTGCCATCCACCCCTGTGCCTTCTTGTCCCGTAAATATTCCCCAGCAGAGCACAATTATGATATAGGCAACAGAGAACTTCTAGCCATAAAGCTAGCTTTGGAGGAATGGAGACATTGGCTGGAGGGAGCTCGCTATCCATTCATAGTTCTGACTGACCACAAAAACCTTGAATACATCCGTTCTGCTAAAAGACTGAACTCACGTCAAGCCAGGTGGTCATTGTTCTTCTCCAGATTTGACTTCACAATTTCTTATCTACCAGGGCCAAAAAACATTAAGGCTGATGCCTTGTCTCAAAGCTTTTTATCAGAATCTCCTTCTCCGCTTCCTCCACAACCCATTATCCCTGAGGATAGGATTTTGGCTTTCACCCAGATGGACATCTCTGAGGCCTTGTTACCTGCACAGGCTGAAGCCCCTCCCTCCACTCCCTCTGGTATGCTTTTTGTGCCCCTGGCTCTTCATTTGCAGGTATTGCAGCAGGTACATGCATCGAAACCTGCAGCACATGCAGGATTTAGACAGACTTTTGAGATTATCTCTTGCAACCTCTGGTGGCCATCGATTAGGCAGGATGTGTTAGCCTTCGTCCAGGCCTGTGAAGTTTGTGCCAGAAGCAAGAGCAGTACCTCTAAGCCTTATTGTCTCCTACGTCCTCTTCCGATACCTACCTGTCCCTGGACCCATTTATCTATGGACTTTATCACTCACTTGCCTTCGTCCCAGGGATGTTCCACGATCTGGGTGGTGGTAGACAGGTTCAGTAAGATGGCCCACTTTGTTCCGCTTCCGAAACTTCCATCGGCTAAAGAACTTGCATCTTTACCCATTAAACATGTTTTCAGGCTCCATGGGGCACCAATTAACATTGTCTCAGACCGTGGCTCTCAGTTTATAGCCCAGTTTTGGAAGGCCCTTTGCTCTCAGCTGGGGATTAAGTTATCGCATTCTTCAGCATATCATCCTGAGACAAATGGCCAAACAGGACTAATCAGACTCTGGAGAAGATGGTACGTTGTCTGATGGCCAATGATGAGGTGGAGTGGGTCAACATCCTTCTGTGGGCGGAGTTTGCCTTTAATAATTGTGCCAGCACATCTACAGGGACCTCTCCTTTCTTCTGTGTTTATGGTTGCATCCTCGTGTGTGCTCCTTTGATCTTCCACCCTCCAGATGCCAACACTACAATTGAAAATTTCTCCAAAATCTGGTCCGATGTTAATCGTGCTATTTCTCGCTCTGTGCAGGCTTTTAAGAAAATGGCTGACAAGAGGAGCTCAAAGGCACCAGGATATAAAGTTGGTGACAAAGTGTGGCTATCATCTAGGAATCTGTCCCTGCATGTTCCATCTAAAAAATTTGGCCCAAAATTCATCAGGCCCTATGAAATTATGGAGATTGTTAATCCTGTGGCCTGTAGATTAAAACTTCCCCCATCCATGCGCATTTCAAATGTCTTTCATGTTTCATTGTTGAAACCTGTTCATCCCAGCCTCCAAGTAAATGAACCAGAACCTGTGGACGTGTTGGACAGTCAGGAATATGAAGTGGCATTTATTCTTGATTCCAGACGAGTGCGCAATTCCTTACAATATCTCGTTCATTGGAAAGGTTTCGGCCCAGAGGATCGATCTTGGGTCCCAGCTCGTGATCTTCATGCTGACCGACTTAAGAAGAAGTTCCATCATCATTTTCCAAGTAACCCTGGGGGTGCAGGAGCAACCCCTCGAGAAAAGGGGGGTACTGTCAGTACTAGGATCCCTTTAAGACCCAGCAGAACTCACCTAACACAACCTTTGCCTGAGAAACAACAGTGATTGGCCAGATAACCTTTAAACGTCACCACGTTCAGAATGATCGGATTTTCCGACAACTTTGTCCGACCGTGTGTACGCAAAACCAACATCGGACAAAGTATGACGGACATGGTCCGACGGACCTGGTCCGCGGATTGTCCGACCGTGTGTATGGGGCTTTAATCGCCTGTATCAGCACACAATCAATGCTCGTGATACAGTTGTTACCTTTTGAATGCGACTGATTGAACCAGCTGATATCTGCTCTGTATATTTTGTGTATGACCCGGCTAGTTTTGACCCTGCTTGCTCGCTTTTGATGCGGTACCGTTTGGACTCGGATCTACCTGTGTATGACCCAGCTTGCCTAGACTACGCTTTGCCTGGTTCTACTATAGTACCTTCATCTGCAGCAGTAAACTACAAGGTCCAGCCAACACCTACCTTCATCTGCAGCGGGGAACTACAAGCACCAGTCAACACCTACCTTCATCTGCAGCGAGGAACTACAAGCACCAGCCAACACCTACCTTCATCTGCAGCGGTGAACTACAAGTCCCAGCTGACCTGCTCTGCTTAGACCTGCTCATGGTATGTGCTCTTGTTCCTTGAACTCTTTGCATAATCAGCACACCTGAACTGTTACCTGTTATCTGCTCCTAGCCTGACATCGGCTCTGTGTATCCATAGACACACAGAGCCCCTGCTCACTTGCTGCAATTGACAGCTCCCACTGCTGCATCTGAGCCAATAAGGAGAGAGAGAGAGAGACGCTGCTCGTGCACAGCGCTGGGTCGAGATCAGGTTCAGGTAAGTATAACGGGGGGCTACATACTGAGGATTTTTTACCTTAAAGGATAAGTTCACCATAAAAAAATAAACAAACAATGCACATATTTTTGTAGGAAAAAAACTGCGAGGGGGCGGCAGCTCCAGGCCGGGTGACATACAGTACCTTTACATTGCGGCCTTTCTTCCAGGACACTGCAACCCATGCTGTGATTGGACACAGCACGAGTTTTGCAGCTTATTTCAGCCAATGATTTTTTGCCAATCACACACAGACTTCTGTGTTTACAAAAACACAGAACTCTGCTCTGTGAACAGTGCTCTGTCTCCTGCATAGCAGGGAGAAAAAAAACTGACAGATAGTAAAGTAAAAGCAGTACACATTACACATTGTTAGGCACACAGTTAACCCTTTGATGCCCCCTAGATGTTAACCCCTTCCCAGCCAGTGTTATTAGTACAGTGACTGTGTATAGTATTACATACCTCCCAACAATTTGAGATGGGAATGAGGGACACCTACTAACAAATGTATGTAGGCATAGGACACGCCCCCTGCCACACACCCTTAAAGGAGAATTAACCAAAAAAAAAAAAAAAAGGTTAATTAAATCCACTAGGACTTTTTTTTACCACTACTATTCCTTTATATTGGCTTTTAAAATGTACAAATGCAGAAATTTAGAAAATTTAGAAACACTTTTTGAAAGCTAAAAAGTGCATTTTATATACAACTATATGTCAGACCAAAATGAGGGACAAATGTGGAGGAATGAGGGACAGAGGGACATTGCTCCAAATCAGGGACAGTCCCTCAAAATCAGGGACAGTTGTGAGCTATGGTATTATCACTGATCCCTGTATTAGTGTCACTATTGATGTCAGTGTCAGTCAGTTAGTGCACCTCCCAGCCAGCATCAGCTTGTGCCAGATTGTCCGCCACACTATTACAGTCACACTGTCGCTGATCACCATCATCACCAGTATATGGTCATAGCTGCGTAAATTCCAGGATATATCCTAAGTGTGTCGACGTTATAACTTTTGCACAAACCAATATACACTTATTGGGATTTTTTTTTTACCAAAGCAGGATATACTTTGGCCTAAATTTATGAAGAAATTAAATTATTTTTTTTTTTTATTTGAATTGGATATGTTTTATAACAGAAAGTAGAAAATATTGAGTATTTCAACAGTTTAATTTTATATATTTTTCATTAATATCGCAAAAATTAAAAAAAACAAGGGGTGATCAAACAGCACAAAAAAAAAAGTTTTATCTGTGTGAAAAAATTATGAAAAGTTAATTTGCGTACAGTGTTGCATGACCGCATTTGCGTACAGTGTTGCCAGTTAAAGTAGTGCAGTGCTGAATAGCAAAAAATGCCCTGGTCATGAAAGGGGTAAAACCTTATGGAGGTCAAGTGGTTAAAGTAACATGTAAGGATATTAAAAGGTCAAGTTCAACAGAAGAGAATTACAAAAAGTTTGGCAGATAAAACAGAGTATACATGAGCTAATAGGAAACACAAATTAAATCCAGTTGTTTTTACACTGCATAGAATATGTACAATCTATACAATATGTTACTATTACTATATTGCATATATTTGAGTCAATTACATTAAAGACTACTAGTAAGCTTTAAACTTAAAGTGTTATTAAACACTCAGTTTTAAAACTGAGTTTATAACTTACTGAGTATGTGGCTTCTTTATCTTTTACTTCTATGTTCCAGTTTAAAGAGGTTGTAAATCTCCGAAAAATAAAAAAAACCTGCAAGACAAAAGCATAATGAGCTAGTAGTATGCATCGCAGTCAATAGTCAAAAGCCACCCTTGCCTGCATGGACTAGAGCTGCATCTCCCTACACCAGCCATCATTAAATGTCCGGAACCATCAGTCTGAAATGCCAGATTCCCACCACTCAGTAGACATGGGAACTGTCAAAAAATGTGTTTCGTTTCGTCCCGTTTCGTATATAAAAAAATTCGTAATTCGTGTAAAAAAATTACGAATCGTTAGTAAAGTTACGAATCGTTACGAATCGTTAGCGGCTAATGAATTGTCGGTTCTCATAACACAGAGAGAACAATTCAAATCCAACTACAAATATCGAATTTCAATTTCAAGTTACGAATCGTTACGAATCGTTACAAATAGTTACGAATCGTTAGTAAATCCAACTACAAATATCGAGAACAGTCATTCATTGATAAAAAAAAAAAAAAAGCGTGGGTGTCCCCCCAAATTCAATAACCAGGCCCTTCAAGTCTGGTATGGATATTAAGGGGAACCCCAGCCCAAAAAAAAAAAAAATGGCGTGGGGTCCCCCCCAAATATCCATCCCAGACCTGAAGGGTCTGGGATGGATTTAAAGGGGAACCCCGCCAAAAAAAAAAAAAATGGCGTAGGGTCCCCCTCAAAATCCATACCAGACCCTTTATCCGAGCACGCAACCTGGCAGGCCGCAGGAAAAGAGGGGGGGACGAGAGCGGCCCCCCCTCCCGCCTGAACCGTACCAGGCCACATGCCCTCAACATTGGGAGGGTGCTTTGGGGTCCACCTTGTCCCCATGTTGATGAGGACAAGGGCCTCTTCCCACACAACCGTGCCCGGTGGTTGTGGGGGTCTGCGGGCGGGGGGCTTATCGGAATCTGGAAGTCCCCTTTAACAAGGGGACCCCCAGATCCCGCCCCCCCCCTGTGTGAAATGGTAAGGGGGTACAAAAGTACCCCTACCATTTCACCAAAAAAGTGGCAAAAATGACAGGAGACGGTCTTTGACAATTCCTTTATTAAAATCTTCTTTCTTCTTTCTTCATCCTTCGGTTTCTTCATCTTCATCTTCACCTTCCGGCATCTTCTTCCATCCTCTTCCATCTTCTTCTTCCTTCGATTCGCTTCTTCTTGCTCCGGTCTTCTCGTCCTTCTCGTCCGGCATCGGCGTCTCTTCTCGCAGGCCGCTCCGCGCAATGGGAGGCTCCCGCTCTGTGAGGCTTCGCTCCGGCTGACAGGTCTTTTATAACGGAGGGCACCTGTGAAAGATGATGTAATCTCTCTGCTCCTCGCCGCACCTCCAACATTGAAGAGGCCCGCGCTGTGAGGGCGGAAGAGCGCTGATGTGTGGTGGGCAGTGAGAGATGATGTCATCTCTCTGCTCCCCACCGCACATCGCTCCCACATTGAAGTGGCCCAGCTGTGAGGGTGGAAGAGTGGTGACATGGAGCAGGCGGAGAGAGATGATGCCATCTCTGCTTGTCCGCCAGCTCGTCTCTCTCCTCCACCTCTAATGCAGCCAACCCACCGCAGCCGCGACCTGATGGTTAGGCAGGATTCCTGTGGCAATAGACTCGGGGCTATGGGCTCCAAATTCGGGGCTACAGCCTCGATAGCCACCCCCCTGGCCACGCCTATGGTTAAGAGCCAAGTTGATGAGCACATTTTACATTAAGGGGCACACAGATGGGTACATATTATTTTAGGGGCACTCTGAAGGGCTCATACTATAGAAAGGGGCAGTCTGATGGGGAAATATGATGGAAAGGGGCACTCTGATAGGCACACTGGGGCATTATGGGCACATGTGATGGAAAAAAAACACTCTGATGTGCAGATGTGATCGAAAGGGGCATTCTGATGGGCACATACTATTGAAAGGGGCATGCTTGATAGGCACCTACAATGGAAAGGGGCATTCTGATGGGGAAATATGATAAAAAGGTGCACTCTGATGGGGAAATATGATAGAAAGGGGCACTCTGATGGGGAAATATGATAGAAAGGGGCACTCTGATGGGGAAATATGATAGAAAGGGGCACTCTGATGGGGAAATATGATAGAAAGGCGCACTCTGATGGGGAAATATGATAGAAAGGGGCACTCTGATGGGGAAATATGATAGAAAGGGGCACTCTGATGGGGAAATATGATAGAAAGGCGCACTCTGATGGGGAAATATGATAGAAAGGGGCACTTTGATGGGGAAATATGATAGAAAGGGGCACTTGATGGGGACACCTGATGCAACTTAACAATAAATATTGTTGAAGTGCTATGGAAATTGTAATTTTATTATTTCTTTTATAGTGATACAGTGACTACAATCTTTGTGAGTCATCGCACAAACTTGGGATTCACACCTTGGCTGGAAGAAGATTTTTATGACTGGACCTCCTTGAATTTTAGATCAATACCCCTGCCTACACTGTGTACATCAACAGAAACACACAGCCCCTTAACCTGGGACAGCAAGGCACTGCTCCTCCTCCCTCCTCCTCCTCCTCTTGTCCCTTCTCAATGCCAACAGACAGGCACTAGACAGCACTGTCCACTGCTGAAGTTCAGGGCAGCTGCGCCGAAAAAACAGGAGCCAGTAACATCGAAAGCTGCAAGTCGCAAGTGCGGGTGTAAGAATTTTAACATTTTACTGTGGAATGTTTATTTTATTGTGCTCCGTGTGTTAAGCTAACAAACGCTGAGGGCTTAATACTACCTTAATTATGGATTTATTCCGCCCCTGCATATTTCAGCTAAGCTTTTCATAAGAGCCCTTCTGTAGCCTTTGTCCTGGTTCTCTTCAGCTTGTCCTTGTTTTACAGCATTCTGATAGGTCAGTTCACTAAAATCTTGTTGAAGAACATTTTTCCCCTTCTTAGAAAGTCTAAAACTTTCTTTAGGCCAAATAATTTGCATTCTCTGTTGTCTCTGGAATGTCGTTCATCTCTTCTTTGCTGCAAAAGTTATCTTTAAATACATAATGATGTGTAAAGTATGCCGCTTGTTCTCTAGCATACGTTTTTTATACTCGCCTAAGTTGTCTGTCGTTTGTTTTGAATAAAGAAAATACAATCTGCATTGACTTGTTCCTCCCACACCTAATTATGCCGTTTTCATGTACGGGCGCAATTGGCGGCAAGCTGGTTTTTCTGGTACGCCATTGGCAGTATATGTGAAAAGCAGAAAAAGCTGTTGAACACGTAGGAACACGTGAGATAAGTAACACGTGGATTGAACGGCTGCCTTATAAAGATATTACTCACAAAAATTGTCAGGACTATGGAAGGCGACAGACACATTATAGATATAACTGATATAGGGGCTGTTTGGACATGTGTCCTATTTTTTAACGACTTGCCGACCGCCGCACGCCGATATACGTTGGCGCAATGGCAGCGATGGGCAAATGGGCGTACCTTTATGTCCGCTTTAAGAGGCGGGGCTAGCATGCGCCTGCGTGCCGCGTACAGCGTGACCATGCCCGCGGGACCAGCGGACTCGATATCCGGCGGTCTCCCGGCGGTCCTGTCACGGAGCCGCAGAACGGGGAAGTGCCTATGTAAACAAGGCATCTCCCTGTTCTGCCTAGTGACATGACAGAGATCACTGCTCCCAGGAGCAGTGATCGCTGTCATGTGAGTGGAAGCCCAACAGTTAGAATCACTCCATAGGACACACTAAACCCCTTCATCGCCCCCCTAGTGGTTAACCCCTTCCCTGCCTGTGTCATTTACACAGTAATCAGTGCATTTTTAGCACTTATCGCTGTATAAATGACAATGGCCCCAAAATAGTGTCAAAAGTGTCCGATGTGTCCGCCATAATGTCGACGTCCCGATAAAAAAAAAAAAAACGCAGATCGCCACCATTACTAATAAAAAAATAATAATAATAAAATTGCCATAAAACTATCCCCTATTTTGTAGACGCTATAAACTTTTGCGCAAACCAATCAATATACGCTTATTCGATTATTTTTTTTTTTTTTTACCAAAAATATGTAGAAGAATACGTATCGGCCTAAACTGAGTAAAAAATTGTTTTTATATATTTTTGGGGGATATTTATTATAGCAAAAAGTAAAAGATAATGCGTTTTTTTTTTTCAAAATTTACGTTCTTTTTTGGTTTATAGCAGGGGTCTCCAAACTTTTTAGCCCGAGGGCCACATTGTAGATTTTACAAACATTTGCGGGCCGAAAAATATGTTTATTTATAAATTAATGAATACAATTTAAATAATCACATGTTTTCTTGTTAAAAAAATAAAATAATCACATCTGTGTCCCCATAAGTGTCTCCTACATGTCTGTGTTCCCCATCAGACATCACACACCATTGAAAATTGAGCTGAGCTGAACTTACACTAAATGGCAGTGTGTAAGGAGGGGGTGGGGTTATGCATTCCCCAATCCCCTCACTGGCCACACGCAGCTGGCAGGCGAGGCCAACAAAAACTTCCAATGGCTGGGTTCCCCCATAAGCAAACTCCCAGATCACACCCTCCAAATACCCCTACCCTGATTACACTCCTAGATTCACCCCCCCCTCCCATATCTCTCCACTCTGATCAACCCCCCTCTAATATCTCTCCACACTGATCACCTCCCCTCCCATATCTCTCCACTCTTATCCCCCCTCCCATATCTCTGCACACTGATCACCTCCCCTCCCATATCTCTCCACTCTGATCAACCCCCTCCCATATCTCTCCACTCTTATCCCCCCTCCCATATCTCTGCACACTGATCACCTCCCCTCCCATATCTCTCCACTCTTATCCCCCCTCCCATATCTCTCCACTCTTATCCCCCCTCCCATATCTCTGCACACTGATCACCTCCCCTCCCATATCTCTCCACTCTGATCAACCCCCTCCCATATCTCTCCACTCTTATCCCCCCTCCCATATCTCTCCACTCTTATCCCCCCTCCCATATCTCTGTACACTGATCACCTCCCCTCCCATATCTCTCCACTCTGATCAACCCCCTCCCATATCTCTCCACTCTTATCCCCCCTCCCATATCTCTGCACACTGATCACCTCCCCTCCCATATCTCTCCACTCTGATCAACCCCCTCCCATATCTCTCCACTCTTATCCCCCCTCCCATATCTCTCCACTCTGATCACCTCCCCTCCCATATCGCTCCACTCTGATCAACCCCCCCCCCCCCCCATATTTCTCCACTCTGATCAACCCCCCCCCCCCATATTGCTCCACTCTGATCAACCCCCCCCCCCCCATATTGCTCCACTCTGATCAACCCCCCCCATATTGCTCCACTCTGATCAACCCCCCCCCATATTGCTCCACTCTGATCAACCCCCCCCCCATATTGCTCCACTCTGATCACACCCCTCCCATACATACACACACAAACATACCTCTCCCCTAACACACACCCCAATATTCCCCCACCCTGATTACACCCCCCATATCTCCCCACTCTGATCACTCCCCCTCATATTGCTCCACTCTGATCACACACCCCCCCCCCCCCCCCCCCCAAACATACCTCTCCCCAACCCTCACCTACAGATTCCCCCACCTTGATTACACCCCCAGATACCCACAGTCTTATCACACACCCATACCTTTCCACTCTGATCACACCCCAGAAACCCCCCCTCCACCATCGCACACACCTTGGGTTTACCAATTCCTCAAATCACCAGTCCTGCACAAAATTCCTCCCAGTAATGCGGCAGCTCCTCCTTCAGATGAGTGGGAATCTGGGGCAGACATGACAAGACCTCCAGCTAAACTATTCCAGCACGCTCAGCCAGCCCACACCTCTGAGCTGCCTAACAGCGGGGCCCCCTCTCCTGCTTGCACACATGAGAATCTGCCCA
>CM053037.1:167760773-167824645 GCA_028564925.1 Lithobates sylvaticus | reverse complement strand
GTTGATTTTTTCTTAAAAATGGGGACAAACAACTTGGCCCTGTATTTGTTCCAACTAGACCAGTGGCTCTCAGTCCTCAAGTGAACCCAACGGGCCACGTTTTCAGGTTTGACTGAGCTTGAGAGCCACTGAACGAGAACAACTGTGAGCTAATACAAGAATTGCTCTCACCCCCGGCAGAAAAGGAGTGAAGATAAAGTTATGTGCTGCTGGTAATAGAGTACATCCAAGTTCTTTGCATAGCCAAAACCCAGTTTCACTTTAATTCAGGTTCTTAAGGACAGCATCTCTTGGTGGTCATAGGCCACAGAAACAGCTTTAAACAAAAGTTTCACTAGAATAAAACCAATTTTAATATATGATCAAATACACTAACTAAAAATAATATTTATATATATATATATATATATATATATATATATATATTATATATATATATATATACTGTAACCTGGGGGACAGGTAGCAGGTACAAAGCTCCCTGGGATGAGCTGTTTATTTAGGCACAGATACCAAATCCACTTGAGGTAGTGAAAACAGTGCTGGGTTTATTGGTTTTAAATACAAGTCCATACACAGGTGCTGCACAGTCTTCCAGAAAACATATCAAAACAGAAATAACAAAACAAAAGTCCTAGCCGTGTCTCGGCTCTAACTAAACCATACACCGTCTCTAACTATCAGGCTGAGCAAGCCTACCGCTTGTCAGTTTCTGTAAAGAGTTTTAAGGGGTTTTACCAACCTTTTGGCTCCTCACAAACCATCCATGTTTGTGTGTCCCAGGCAGAGAGCAAAGGCTGTTTGCTCAGGTGAGCTTAAATTAGCCTGGAGAGGAGGACTAAGATCCGAACTGGATCTTGTATCAGAGACCTCTGAATGTGTATGAGAGGAGCCTGGGAGATGTATAAACCCCGAACAAGACTTCTCCTGGCTCTCTCTGGGACGCTCTGCTACATATCCTCCCCCCTTGTTTCAACCCCAGGGTTGGAACACCTGTGGCCCAACAGGAGTGAACACGGGACAGGGCATCTACATTTCCCATCTCCACACCTGGCCTGTGTTTTACGGTGAAGGAGTAATCCTGTAGAGCCAAAAACCACCGGTTCACCCGTCTATTAGTCTCCTTCTTTTGGGCCATCCATTTCAGGGGAGCATGGTCAGTTATTAAGTCAAACTGACGCCCTAACAAATAGTACCTGAGCGCATCCACGGCCCACTTTATGGCTAAACATTCCTTTTCAATGACTGCATACTTTTTCTCATGGTCATTGAGCTTTCTGCTTAGGTACACGACAGGGTGTTCTTCCCCATTGTATACCTGTGATAGTACCGCCCCGATACCAACATCAGACGCATCCGTCTGAACCAAAAACTCTCTGGAGAAATCGGGAGAGTACAGTACTGGCTGTGCACACAGAGCCTTCTTCAGGACCTGGAAAGACTCCTCTGCTACTGGGGACCATTTCACCATTACAGAATCTTTCCCTTTCGTAAGGTCTGTCAGAGGGGCAGCTATAGTTGCAAAATTTGGGATAAATCTTCTATAATACCCCGCAATACCAAGAAAGGCCCTGACCTGCTTCTTGTTTGCAGGGCGTGGCCATTCCTGGATGGCTGCTATTTTACTCACTTGAGGTTTTATGACACCACGGCCAATAGTATAGCCCAAATACTTGGCTTCCTCTAGACCAATGGCACATTTTTTTGGATTTGCCGTAAAACCTTCTTTGAAGAGGGAATCAAGAACAGCCTGGACACGAGGCAAGTGAGACTCCCAGTCAGTACTATGTACCACTATGTCATCTAGATAGGCTGCTGCATATCGTCGGTGGAGTTTTAGGGTCCTGTCCATGGCCCTCTGAAATGTCGCGGGGGCATTTTGCAACCCAAAAGGCATTTTTTTTTATATTGGAAGGAACCGTCTGGGGTCACAAACGCAGTCTTCTCTTTGGCGCTACCAGTTAGGGGTATTTGCCAATACCCTTTTGTCAAGTCCAAAGTGGTAAGATAGCGAGCCTTGCCAAGTCGGTCTATAAGTTCGTCTACTCTGGGCATTGGGTATGTGTCAAACTTTGTCACCGCATTAAGCTTCCTGAAGTCGTTACAGAACCTCCACGTGCCATCCGGTTTTGGGACTAACACGATGGGGCTAGACCAGTCACTATTGGATTCCTCAATGACATCTAGCTCCAACATTTTTTTAACTTCCTTGCTGATGTCCTTTCTCCTCGCTTCAGGAATTCGGTAAGGTTTGAGCTTGACACGTACCCCAGGTTCAGTAACAATATCATGCTGAACTGCTGAAGTCGTGCCAGGTAACTCTGAAAACTTCTCTCTATTCCTTATCAGGAATTCTCTAGTGTCCTGTTTTTGGGAATATGAGAGGGTATCTGGAATCGTGACCTCGGGGATGAGAGGGGACTCAGTACCCGTAGGCGTTACTGGGAGAGGCCTCGCAGTTAACGCCATTCTATCCTTCCAGGGTTTTAACAGGTTTATATGGTAAACCTGTTCGGGCTTCCTTTTTCCTGGTTGATAAACCTTGTAGTTGACCTCCCCAACTCTCTCAATTACTTCAAAGGGACCCTGCCACTTAGCCAGGAACTTGCTCTCAACAGTGGGAACTAACACCAGGACCCTGTCACCAGGTGAGAAAACACGGAGTTGGGCCCCCCTGTTGTATATTCTCTGTTGGGCTGCCTGGGCCTGCAGTAAGTGTTCTTTTACCACTGGCATGATTGCTGCAATCCTCTCCTGCATTTGGGCAATATGCTCAATGACACTTTTATGGGGTGTCTGTTCTCCCTCCCAAGTTTCTTTGGCTATGTCTAAGAGTCCCCGAGGGTGTCTCCCATAAAGCAACTCAAATGGGGAGTACCCCGTAGAGGACTGGGGAACCTCCCTGATGGCAAACATCAAGTATGGTATCAGGAAGTCCCAGTTTTTCCCATCCTTGTCCACAACTTTTTTTAACATGCTTTTTAACGTCTTATTGAAGCGTTCCACTAAGCCATCCGTTTGAGGATGATACACTGAGGTTCGCAGCTGCGTCACCTTAAATAACTTGCAGAGCTCCCTAGTTATTCGCGACATAAACGGGGTGCCCTGGTCTGTAAGGATTTCTTTCGGGATGCCAACCCGACTGAACACCATAAACAGTTCTTTGGCAATGTTTTTAGCAGACGCGGCGCGTAAGGGAACTGCTTCAGGGTAGCGGGTAGCATAATCCATGATTACGAGGATATGCTGATGACCCCTGGCAGACTTGGGAAGTGGGCCCACAAGGTCCATGGCAATCCTCTCAAAGGGCACTTCAATGATAGGCAAAGGTACTAAAGGACTTCGGAAGTGGGATAGTGGGGCTGACATCTGACACACAGGACAGGATTGACAATAATTCTTAACATCTTTCTGTATCCCGGGCCAGTAAAACCTGCGCAACACCCTTTCAGTAGTTTTTTCAACCCCTAAATGGCCTCCTAGCAAGTGCCCATGGGCAAGTTCTAACACCAGCCGTCTGTATGGCTTAGGGACCACCAACTGTTCAACCACTTCATCATTCATTTTACATATACGATACAGTAAATCCTTATTGCTGTTGAAATAAGGAAAACAGGGCCTGTCCCCGGGTTCGACAGGTACATCATTAATCACTATTACATTTTCCCAGGCCCTGGAAAGGGTATGGTCTTTTCTCTGCTCAGTACCAAAATTTTCCTTATGCACATTAAGGTCATCAAACTCTAACATAGGCTCGGGGTCAGCAGACGGCTGTCCGGCTCTACTGGTAGTAGGGACTTCCTCAGGGTCCTCCAGCTCTCCTGCCATAACCGATAGAGGAAAACCCGGGGAGCCCTGAGAAGAGTCCCCTGAACCCACCTTGTCAGTAGTGGCCAGGAATTCTGGCTCTGCGACTGAGTCGGGTACTGCGACCGGGTTGGGATGATCCCACAGTTCCCAGAACTTAGGGAAGTCCCTACCAATGATGGCCTCATGCACCAAGTGGGGAACAAGTCCAACCGGATGGGTCACTGTACCTAAACCAGTTTTAAACTGAACAGTGGTTACAGGATACTCCCGGGTATTCCCATGTATACAGATCACAGCAACATTTTTAGCATGATAATTCACAGGTTCAATAATTTCAGCTGTAACCAAAGTCACTAGACTTCCAGAGTCCAGCAAGGCTGTAATAGGCTTATCATTCACAGTCATTTGGCACATTGGTTTTCTCATATTTGGCGTTGCAGTGCATGAAACCGCTGCAAACATAGACTGCCTTCTAATAGATAAATCACACTGCATTGGTTCATCTGTCAATGGACAATTTGCCGCCACATGTCCCATTTCTTGGCAACGAAAACACCTGACGTTTCCCCAGTTTGGTTTGCTGACAGGCACCGGCTTCCCTTGTTTGGGAGGCCAAGCTTCAGTCCTGGCACCAAAAATCCTCCCCCCTATTTCCTTGCCATGCTTACCACCCACTTCCCCTGGAACAGTCTTACCGGTTGCCTGGGGAGACCGTGGCTTTGGGCGGAAAGTCCGTGTGGCTGTAGGGGTGGTCACCAGGTTCTTTGCAGCAAAATACCTTTCAACAAGTTCCACCAGGTGGTTTGCCGAATTGGGGTCTCCTTGACTCACCCACTCCTGCAGGGGAATGGGTAGTGACCTCAGAAACTGGTCCATGACCACACGCTCCACTATTTGTGGCCCAGACAGGGACTCCGGCTGTAGCCACTTCCTCACCAGGTGAATTAGGTCGAACATCTGCGATCTTGGAGGCTTCTCGTCTTGGAAGGACCAGCTGTGGACCCGCTGTGCTCGAACTGCCAAAGTGACACCAAGTCGTGCCAGTATTTCCTGTTTGACCTTTTCATAGTCTGCTGCTTCTGCTGACTCCAAATCATAGTAGGCCTTCTGCGATTCCCCAGTAAGCAACGGGGCGACCAGTCCTGCCCACTGGGTTTTAGGCCAACCTTCCCTCTCAGCAGTCCGTTCAAACGTTAGCAGAAAGGCCTCTGGATCATCATCTGTAGTCATCTTGGACAAAAAGCGAGCCACATGGATGGCTGAGGGCTTGTCTCCAACATTATCAATGTTAGCAGGTGACCACTGTGCTATTGTCTCCACAACCTCAGACAAGGTTTTCCTATCTGCTTTTGCATCAGTGGCTAGCTGTTCAAACAGCCTCTGCGATTGCTCCTGTGCGATAGCATTAGCTTGCTGTTGTGCCGCATGGAGTGCAGCGTTTGTTTTCTGCTGTGCAGCGTTTGCTTGCTGTAGTGCAGCATTTGTTTTCTGCTGTTCAGCGGTTGCTTGCTGATGTGCAGCGTTTGCTTGCTGTTGTGCAGCGTTCGCTTGCTGTTGTGCAGCGTGGAGTGCAGCGTTTGTTTTCTGCAGTGCAGCGTTTGTTTGCTGTTGCGCAGCGTTGGATATCATCAACTGTTTTAGGATTTCCTCCATGTTTAGTCACTCTAGGTACTGGCCTTTTAAGTAGTAACTTACTACAGCTGCCCGCTGAAATCCACCATATGTAACCTGGGGGACAGGTAGCAGGTACAAAGCTCCCTGGGATGAGCTGTTTATTTAGGCACAGATACCAAATCCACTTGAGGTAGTGAAAACAGTGCTGGGTTTATTGGTTTTAAATACAAGTCCATACACAGGTGCTGCACAGTCTTCCAGAAAACATATCAAAACAGAAATAACAAAACAAAAGTCCTAGCCGTGTCTCGGCTCTAACTAAACCATACACCGTCTCTAACTATCAGGCTGAGCAAGCCTACCGCTTGTCAGTTTCTGTAAAGAGTTTTAAGGGGTTTTACCAACCTTTTGGCTCCTCACAAACCATCCATGTTTGTGTGTCCCAGGCAGAGAGCAAAGGCTGTTTGCTCAGGTGAGCTTAAATTAGCCTGGAGAGGAGGACTAAGATCCGAACTGGATCTTGTATCAGAGACCTCTGAATGTGTATGAGAGGAGCCTGGGAGATGTATAAACCCCGAACAAGACTTCTCCTGGCTCTCTCTGGGACGCTCTGCTACAATATATATATATATATATTAAATGAATATACAAATATAAAAAATAAAAGCTGATGGAAAAAGCTAAAAAACCTAGCATAACAAATAAAAAAATAAAAGCTGATGGAAAAAGCTAAAAAACCTAGCATCAAACGATGCAACCGATGGTAATTTTTCTGTATTGGCTAATAGAAAACCCCTAACACTCAAAAATGCTGTAAAAAAAAAAAAAAAAAAAAATCAAATCGTGCATTAACCACTTCAGCCCCGGACCAATTGGCAGCCAAAGGACCAGGCCCCTTTTTGCGATTCGGCACTGCATCGCTTTAACTGACAATTGCGCGGACGCGTGACGTGGCTCCCAAACAAAATTGGCGTCCTTTTTTTCCCCACAAATAGAGCTTTCTTTTGGTGGTATTTGATCGCCCCTGCGGTTTTTATTTTTTGCGCTATAAACAAAAATAGAACGACAATTTTGAAAAAAATGCATTATTTTTTACTTTTGTGCTATAATAACTATCCCCAAAAAAATATATAAAAAAACATTTTTTTTCCTCAGTTTCGGCCGATACGTATTCTTCTACATATTTTTGGTAAAAAAAAAAAAAAAAAAAAAAAAAAAAAAATCGCAATTAGCGATTATTGATTGGTTTGCGCAAAAGTTATAGCGTTTACAAAATAGGGGATAGTTTTATAGCATTTTTATTAATATTTTTTTTTTTTTACTAGTAATGGCGGCGATCAGCGATTTTTATTGTGACTGCGACATTATGGCGGACACATCGGACATTTTTGACACATTTTTGGACATTTGTCATTTATACAGAAATCAGTGCTATTTAAATAGCACTGATTCCTATGTAAATGACAGTTGCAGTGAAGGAGTTAACCACTAGGGGGTGGGGAGGAGTCAGTGTGACGTGTTGTGTTTATTTTACAGTAGGGGGGCGTGCTGTACGTCTGACGTCATTGATCGGCGTTCCCGATGACAGGGAACAGCCGATCACTGACAGTCAGTGTAGGAAGCGCGGGGAGAGGTTTGTCCCCGTTCTTCAGCTCCGTAACCCGATCGCGGGTCCGCTGGTCCCGCGGCCGGGTCACGGAGCTCCCAACCGGGTTGCGAGCGCGCCGCTGGCGGTGCGCGCGCGACCCACAGGCAGGCACATGCACGATCAGGTACAGGTACGTGATTTTGCCTGCCTGTGCCATTTTGCCGACGTATATCGGCGTTAGGCGGTCGGGAAGCGGTTAAGGAGGTGCAAAAGAATCAATGAAAAATGCTCAAAGACGCTACGCACAGGTGTGAATGCAGCCTTATGCCATGTACACACGAGCGTATTTTCCATCTGAAAAATCTTGGATGATTTTTTCCGACGGAATTCCGCTTAAGCTTGGCTTGCAAACACACAAAAGTTTGCTGAACTTTCGACCGTCAAGAACGTGGTGATGTACAACACTACGCAGAGCAAATGAAGTTCAACGCTTCCGAGCATGCAAATTGTTTCCGAGCATGCGTAGGAATTTTGCACGTCGGAATTGGTACAGACGATAAGAATTTCCGATCGAAACCTTTTCCGACCAAAAAATTGAGAACCTGCTCTCAATCTTTTGCTGGTGGGAATTCAGCCAGCAAAAGTCCGATGGAGAATACACACGGTTTTCCGACCAAAAGCTCTCATCTGTCTTTTGCTGGCTGAATTTCCGATCGTGTGTACGTGGCATAAGAGAAAAGAGGCAAAGGGATTTGGTTCCATCACAGAGACTCAGCTGGGATCTGTCATACAGTACAGCTACAAAATATGCCAATCTCCAAGACTACCCACTTTGCCCACCCAATTGCTCCTGATGTCATTTAAAGGTTGGTTGCAAAACATGGTAACATACAAAAACAAACATCTCTTTTTTTGGTCTAATAACTATGCCATTGAAAGGATTTGGTTATAGCTTTTCAAAAATGTAAAAAACACGTTGATCCTGCCAGAAATCTTGTCTGCTGATAACTTCCTGTGCTTTACTCTCATCAGATAGATGGTTGACAACAATGTGAGGACTGGAGAACCCCACCCTTCTAGGTTATGCAGAAGGGAGGATTCTGGCCCAAGGTGACAATACTTATTCTCCATAGAAACAGTACAGCGAGTGAGTCACCGTACGGCAGAAAATGTTTTGCTGGCAGGATTTCCAGGTAAAAATAAAAGCAAACAAAAAAAAACAAACAAAAAAATCTTGTCAAAAAGGAAAAAAACGAAACCACCTCTAAAAAAGGTTGATAAACTGTAATATTACATATTTGTTTTTGGGTTTAGATCTGCTTTAAAATCCACCAGATTTTGTAAACCTCATGCCGTTTGGCCGGGCCAAATGAACGTGACTCTACAAGAATGTCACCTTTAGCTGTGTACATAGGCAAAGCAGTATGTACTATTTGTGTCGGCTATTATTTGTATGTGGTCTGTCCTATACCAGGAAGTGTCCTGAACAATGCACGGTATTTATGTTTTTTTTTTTTTTTTTTTATTACATTGAATAGAGTGAGAACATACTGTACAATTAGCCCAATATAAGAAATCTGCATTTCACAAACTGCACAATTAGCGCAGCCACCTTTCGTGCCAATACAGATACACAGTAGAGGTAGCAGTTAAATGTTGTCCATACAGGACACCGTGAGCAAACTGTGACGTTAAGATATGGACTGACAGCCAACACGGTCCATTTATAAGCAAGCATTTAAAAGTAAACACACAGCATCCTGTTAGGTACTGTTGTGCACCACTGGGAAGGAAAGAACAATATTTGACCACCCAGGTCTTACTAGAGCAGCGAGTATAAAAGGAGTATGGAACCGGTTGTGTGAGGACTTGGTTTTGCAAAAGGTACAGGTTGTTGTCACCTCGGTTCCACCATGTCCAGATCTGCAACAAGAATCCAAACAGTGAAGCTAGGCCGGCCATACATCAATTTTTCTTTCCTTCAACCACGGGTTCCCCCATCAACACATTCTGCTTTGATTGGGGAATCCCTCCTGCAGAGCGATTGTATTTTGACAGCAGGAGGTTTCCCAGCTGTCAGAATACAATGTATGCTGTAGCCGCAAGCAGTGATTGCATGAAAAAAAAAAAAAATTTTATAAAATAATAATAATAATAATAATAATAATAATAATAATAATAATATAGGCTGGTTGTACTGAAGTCCATCGCTGGATAGACTTCAGTACAACCAGCATGCCCATACATGGATAAAAATTCGGCCAGTTCCTGCTGAACCTGACAAATTTTGAGCCATCTATGGCCGGCTTTAGAACGTCTCTCTTGCATGCTTGCACCACACCAGTGACCAGTTCAGAAGTGGTGCAACCAGGATGACAGCCCTGGAGCATGCATCTTGAAAAAACAAAAACAAGTCAGCAACAACAATGCCTAAACTTATGTTATATAAAATAAAAAGCAATCAGCGCACACCAAAACAATATATACTAAAGAGGTTTGCAAGCTGAGCACCAGAAGGTAAATCACAAATCCTTAAAAGTCAATATAAAGCAGAAGATAAGTGCAGCGCAATGATTATATAGTTCATAAACGGATTGGTTTGTAGACTGATGTGGATGAGAACACCTGGTGACAGATACAAATCTTGTATTAAACCACAGTGACAGGTCCTCCACCACACGTAATCAGTACTCTTACCGAGTATGTTGGACCACTAAATGGTCAAAAGCACAAGTTCCCACACATAGGGTGAAGATCAAACTCCAATCCGCCAGGGTGACAACCAGGAAGCTTAGACACATGTGCCACTAGGTAGGGCTCACTGTGTATTGATGCTTGGCTGTGGTATGATCCTTGGTGGTACATGTGTCCAAGCTTCCTGGTTGTCACCCTGCCAGACTGGAGTTTGATCTTCACCCAATGTGTGGGAACTTGCGCTTTTGACCATTTAGTGGTCCAACATACTCGATTCCCCTCTTCCTTCAAACGATTCACTGTTGAGTGCTCATCACATGGTCTCCAACCAGACTGAACTGGAGATTAGCGTTTGGGACTTTTTCCACTGGGCTCAAGCAGGCAAGCAAAGTGGTGGGGGAGAAAAGTGAAGGAGAGTTAATGCTGGCCTTACACCTTGTATACTTTCACTTGAAAGTCTGGATGATAAAGTATAAAAAAAAAAAATAAGAATTGCTCATCTGACCATTGATGGTGCCTATGTGAACATTCAACTTCCTGGAATAAGTTTGACGAGTGCATGCACACAAGACTAGTTCTGATATTTCTCGCCCGAGAGTGAATTTAATAGAAATTAGTTTTCTCCCAGTAGAGGCGACAAAAGGTTTCCATTTTTACCTTTTGATTATTATGCTTGCTTTGGGCAAAAAGATTGTCAAATTGTGCCCTTTAATTCTTAGATAACCAAACCAAATGTTCTTAAAACATCAGTCTTCCAACAAAATTCTACTGGTTAGTAGAGGGGGCAGTTAGGTAAAACGTATTACTTTGACCTACATGACCAAAAAAAGATTCACTTTCAAACTGTAGATGATAAAATATTCCCAGTTTGACCTCTGCTTTGTCTGTAGATATAAGGCTTCATGTATACGGGATGTTGTTTCAAATGGCTCTGAACATCAGTCCTGAACCCATTTTTTTGCGTTCCAAAAAATGCTTCTAAACTCAACTGCCTAGAAACGACTATAAAAAGGACCCTGTGTACATGTACTAATAAAATAACATAGATGAGAGTTCAGGCGCAGCTGAAAAAAAAATGCCCAACTGCTCCTAAACGTCCGGACCAGAACTACTGTAAATGAGGCCTTATGCCGCGTACACACGGTTGGAATTTCGGATGGGAGCTTTTCATCGGATTTTCCGACCGTGTGTATGCCCATCGGTCTTTTTCTGTCCGAATTTCCGACGGACTTTGGATTGAGAACCTGTTCTCAATTTTTCCGACGGAAAACCTTTCTATCGGATTTTCCGATCGTGTGTATGCAATTCCGACACGCAAAATTCCGACGCATGCTCGGAAACAATTTGACGCATGCTCAGAAGCATAAAACTTCCCTTTTATAGTGCTGTCGAACGTGTTTTATGCCGCTGTGTTACTGACCGTCGGAATTTGGTGTGGCCGTGTGTAGGCAAGACAGTTTGAGCGAAATGCCGTCGGAATTCCGACGGGAAAACCATCAGAGCTTTTTCCGACGAGAATACCGACCGTGTACACGTGGCATTAGGCTGCATTCACACCGGAGCATTTTGTAGCTTGAAGCCTGAAGCTACAAAATGCTAGAGGGGAAAAAATCCATTATTAATGGAGATGGTTCACATCTCCACTCCATGTCGCCTGAAGCTCAAACAAGTTCCGGACCCTTTTTTGTCGCTCGAATCGGGCAGATTTGGGTGTTTTTCTTCTTTTTACATTGGTGACCTTTTGCCCTGCACAAAATCGCGGCATTTTCTGCCTGAAAACGTTATGCTCAGGTGTGAATGGGGCCCAAGATTAAAAACTTGAGATGTCCTGCTCCAAACTGAACCAATGGCAGTTCTGACCAATACAGTGAAATTCCCATTATTTATGGTTGACCACAACATCCAGCTAGATAACCCTTTTACTTTCAAATATGTTGGCCATTTCCCATCTAGAACACTTCCTCCTTTTAGACACCGACGATTAAGGCCCCTGTGATAGAGTTTGCACAGCTGGTCCATTTGTCAAAAGCTGTCATTTTGTCAGCAAATGTTCCGTGGTTTACATGGCTTAAAACAATGTTTGTGACTTGTAACTTTTTATTGTAATGTTTATTTTTTTGTTTTTTTTATGTAAAAATGTTATTATGTAAAAAATGTTTTGTAATGTTTGTGACTTGTAACTTGCACCCTTCTCATAAAACTGTATTTATTAAATACTATTATCCCTGGAGCTAGATCAAACCTAAAGAACCTAAATAAAAAGCTGGCATACAGTTAAAAAAAAAAAAAACAACAACAAATCTAGACAGTAATCAGCTTATGACAAGAGTGTGTGGTGGAGTCATCACCTAGCTGAATTATTTACATGACCATCACTTCATTAACTGCGGGCCTTTTACAAACAAGCAAATATCAGTATCAAGAAACTTCAGTCTGAACAAACGTTTTCCTATCATTTCCAATGGCAGAGCCCTTTAAAAAGAAATGTGCAGTGGAATTGCAATTTATTTAAGATGGTCCAGACTAAAAATAAAATATTTAACAAAAAATGAAAAATAACATAATAATTTACATTCCTCTTTTAGTCAGTAGATGCAGCTTTAGGCTAATGTTTTACTAATTTCCATACTTTTTTCTTACCTTGCGTTATTGTTAAAATAACTCTTGGAAAAGAAGGAAAGGCTGCACACCAACGAAAACGATCCGATATGAGTCACACATAACAGCCACCAAGACAAAGACACGGGACCCAGGAGGTATCTCCTGGATCCGTGTCTTTGTCTTGGTGGCTGTTGTGTGACTCATTGGATCAATTAATCACATTGGACCTGTTGGTGTGCAGCCTTTCCTTCTTTTCCAACTGTCTTTGCGGCGAGCCGTGGCTGGAGTGGCACTCTCTTCTTGAACTTTACTAAAATTCCTGTTAACAGAGTTCAATAGCTCAGGCTGAAATTTACACACTAATGGCCTTGTCTGTTTCAGTCAGGCCAACCAAGCTACAGAGCAGGCTGCTTGAGCTGAGCTGTCTCTTTAGGTAACCCATGAGAATCCTTCGTCGTGTATTAACAAACAAAGTGTGCAAAAATGACTTATTTGCATATTGTTTTCCTGCAATTGCACTGGAGTTATGCTACGTGATCAGGTCAGAAGTTAATGCTCAACAGCGCTTTCCTTTAATTCAAATAAATTGGTCTAAGAAGCTCCAACATGGACAGAATGGAACCATGCTTTATGGGGGTTTGAGCTGCTCTTCAGCTATATGGGTCTGTCATGTGTTTTCCTTTGGGAACCAACAATGAATTGCATTACAGTAAAGGGACAGGCTGCAGGAAATATGGCAATTGTGAGTTTCAAAAAGCGAAAAAAAAAAAAAAAAAAATTGACCATGACACAATGAGCACTGTGTGCGTGTCTCAAGAAAGCAAAAAAAATATGCATCACTGGTGGCATAATTGAAACGGAATATATAAAATTACACTTTTTAACCAGTTGGTTGTTATGGACAAAGACACGTACTTAATTTTCCATATATGTGCAGCAGTAACTGCTTTCCTTGAGATGAAACCTCAAATAAACCAAAACAATGTCAGCCAGAATGGACAGCCACAGCATTCTGACAGGTCTTCAGAGTGCAAGCCCAATAGTACCAACATAAACTAGAACGATACAATCCGTCCTTAGAAAAAAAGTCAGTGGCTCTATAGCTATAATGAGGAAGGAACCCAATGCCCGCCACTGCAGCCTTCCACTGCTTACACTCTTCCCCGCAAACCTGGCAAGTTGCATCAGGCCTCTGCCATAGAAGCATTATCTAGGGCAGTGATGGTGAACCTTGGCACCCCAGATGTTTTGGAACTACATTTCCCATGATCCTCAACACTGCAGTGTAGTTGAGCATCATGGGCAATGTTGTTCCAAAACATCTGGGGTGCCAAGGTTCACCATCACTGATTATAAACAGGAGAAGGCCACAGTAGCGAGAACAGTGTCCTCTCTGCATCTGATGTCCATAAATCTAAAGAGTTATTTAGAACAATGGAAAAAAAAAAAAAACAAATTAAACAACCCTGTCCCTATACGAAATTTACTAAAGCAAGTTCTACCTCTAAATGCTTAAACTATCCCACTGCCTGCTTCTCTTAAAGCCGCTCCAATCTTGAGAAATCGCCATCCAAAAAGTCATAGAAAAATAGAAAAAGTGACAGCAGAAAAAAGACTGAGTGGTCCATCTGGAAAACCATCGATTCCAGGAGTACTGACCTCCTGGGCGGCCTTCAGCTTTTCCCGCTGACCTAATCAGGGAACCACACATGTTTATAAGAATAGCAATTCACTAAAAACTTTTCAAGTTGCCCAATACATTTTTCAGTTTTGGATAGAGCGAAGAAGGGTCAGAGGCACCAACAGTTGTCAGGAACACTTGTCCTCATTGCGTAGCGCGGGGAATGATTAGGGCTATAACAGTTGTCACCGGGACACTTGTCCCCACTACAAGATTCAGAATCTATTCCACTTATGCCGCGTACACACGATCGAAATTGTCAGCGGAAAAGCCTTGGATGTTTTTTCTGATGGAATTCCGTTTGTGTTGCCTACACACGGTCACACCAAATTCCGACCGTCAAGAACGCGGTGATGTACAACACTACGACGAGCCGCGAAAATTAAGTTCAATGCTTCCGAACATGCGAATTGTTTCCAAGCATGCGTCGGAATTTTGCACATCTGAATTTTTCGTGGGAAAAATTGAGAACATGCTCTCAATCTTTTGCTGGCCGAAATTCCGATGGAGCCTACACACTGTCGCATTTTCCGACCAAAAGCTCACATCAGTCTTTTGATGGTGGAATTTGATTTTTTTTTTAACTTAATCAGTTGCCTACCGGGCACTTACACCCCCTTCCTGCCCAGGCCATTTTTCAGCTCTGTCGCACTTTGAATGACAATCGGGCATTCATGCTACACTGTACCCAAACACATTTTTTTTATCACTTTCTTCACACCAATAGAGCTTTCTTTTGGTGGCATTTATCCACTGCTGTTTTTTTCTTTTTTTTTTTAATGACTAAAAATTTTGAAAAAAAAATGTTTACTTTTTTTTTTCCGTCAGTGAATTTTGTAACTAAATAATTTCTCGCCTTCACTGATGTGCGCTGATGAGGCAACACTGATCGGCCAATGATAGGCTGAACTGGTGGGCATTGATGAGGTGGCACTTATAGGTGGCACGGATAGGCGGTACTGATGGGCATTGATGGGCAACACTGATAGGTGGCACTGATTGGCACCGTTAATGGGCACCGATTGCCGCCACTGAAAGCTGGCATTGGTGGGCACTGATTTGTGACACTATTTTACATTATTGTAATCAGGGCACTGATGATCATTATCCTGGCCTTTTACTTGCTTAATTAGTGAATAAAACAAAGGCGTATTTCACACCTGGCCATGAAACAGCTTTTGATTCAATTGTTCAGTTACATTTGGTGCCTTGAAAAAGGGGGGGGGGGGTGGCTATTGTTTAAGAGCTGTAATTCCTAAACCCTTCCGCCGATTAGGATGTACATACTCTCAAATTAAACCTGAGAGTGTGCACTTTCAGCCCATATCCATTATATAACTATAGCTTGACTATGTTTTGGTAAATACCTGAAAATATCGAAAATTGTGCCGTGTCCAAACATATATGGCCCTACAAACACTAACACACACTGCATTTAGGTTTTAAATTGAATACAAGGTGAGGGTTTACATTCAGTTTAACAACCCGACAGATTTGAATGCTCCAATTGTGGCCATAGCCACAACTAGAATTTGTTTGGCTGGAGTTCCACCTTAAGTGCAGGTTCACAGTGACTGCGGGGTTAGAAATCGTGCAAGTGCAGTTACACTCGCACAATTTCAAAACAAGCAATACAGTCTGACTTTGGGGGCCATTTGACAGACATCTGTGCGGGTTGCTGCACAGATGTCTATTCAAATGGCCCCTGAAGTCACCAAAAAGTAGGACAGGAATTACTTTTGGGAATCGGTGTGGTGCCGTAAAGTCGGCGTTGCACCGATTCGGAAGGTGCAATTGCTGGCAGTAGCCGACGATTTGGCATGTCAAATCGGCCTGATGTGAACGTGGGTTTAATGCCCGTACACACGGTCGGAAAATCCGACCACAAAATCCATCAGATTTTTTCCGACGGATTTTGCATCCACTGGTGTTGCATACACACGGTCGGACAAAGTTGTCGGAAAATCCGATCATTCTGAACGTGGTGACGTTTGTTGCCTACGACGGGACTACGTAGAGGCTAGTAGCCAATAGCTTTGGTCTTGTAATGTGATCTGAGCATGCGCGGCACTTTGTCCGTCAGAATTCGGTACACCCGATCGGAAAATGTCCGATGGTGCCTACACACGGTCGGAATTTCTGACAACATTGTCCGATAAGACAGAATCCATCGGAAAATCCGACCGTGTGTATGGGGCTTAAGAATCATTCATTGTTCACCAAAGTAGTAGAGAACCGTTTGCGTCCAAAATGAGCAGCTATTCAATGAAAAGCTGTACAGCAGTTCTGGCATCGTCATCAAAAAACCGATCCGTCCTGTCCATAAAAAGACGGAGGACGGTGGTTAGCAGAACACCGGATTTAAGTAAAAAAAAGGAAAAGCGTGACAGGCTAAATCTGGAGCAGCTAATCCGAGTCCGTTTAACAATGTACAATAGCCAGCTCTGGAATTCTGGCTGTTGCTCAGTTAACACTCCCCTTCGTTTTAATCAGTTTTGCAGCTGCCATTTCCACACAGATGAAATTAAAATCCCACATGTAGGCTTCAGCCCCAAAAGCTGTTAAGCTGCAACCAACCCCTCCAAAAAAAAAACTGTCACAAACCATCAGCCTCAAGGTAGACGCTCCGAAACTGTGTGTGTGTGTATGTGTGTGTGTGTGTGTGTGTGTGTGTGTGTCACCATTTATGAGCTGTACAACCTCAATATGTAATCGTCAACCCAACGCAAACCTATAATTTGGTAATGTCTGTGTAGCACAACCAAAACCCTATAACTCGCCATCTATGAGTATATTAGGCATATTGTACATACTTATAAAAAGGAGTGCGTCTTAGACTAGTAAGAAGGGAAAAAAAAAAAAAACAGATCCGTGTACTATATCAAACTTTTTTTTTTTTCCAGAAATAACTCTCCCGTCTCAGGGAACCTCTGCTAAAAAAAAAAAATAATGACTAGATCTACAACTCATGATCCATTAGTGTGATGGCCAGTGGGAAGAATGCTCCTTACACTTTTAGTCATTGGGAATAATTTACCCCATTACAAATCGAAAAAAAAAACAAAAAAAACAAACACACACACACACTGGTGTCAGTGAGAACTTATCCGAGAGGCAGAAATTGCTCAAGGAACCCCCAACAACCTTTGGAGGAACACTGGTTGAGAAGCCCGCTGCCCTATACTAGACCAATGTTAAACACTTTAGCCGAAATACATTTTTACATTTTCTATACATATGCAACTACTACTAGCTGTACTTAGTGATCATTGAAATTTTCCGAAGTGGCAGATTTTTTTTTTTTTTTTGAAAGTTGCGTCTTAGCCAAACACAGAAATTGCACAGTGGAAAAGAATAGGGCATTTTAGGGCATTTGCCCAAAGCAACCTGATTTAAGCCAGTGGTGTCCAAACTGCAGCCCTGGGGCTGAATGTGGCCCTTTGCTTGTCTTTATCTGGCCCTTCAGGCATAATTTCTGCCACTGACACCAACATTGGGGGATAATTCCTGACACCAACAATGGGGCACTATTCCTCCCACTGACACCAACGATGGGGCATTATTCCTCCCACTGATAACTATTTCTACCCTAATACAAATGATGGGGCATTGTTTACTTACACTGGCCACAGTCCACCCCCCCCCCCCCTAAAGGACAGTAAACTGGCCCTTGGTTTCTAAATTTCGGAGACCCCTGTCTTAACTGCTTGTCGACCAGCCATCGTCGTTATACGGCGGCAGGTTGGCACTGCTGCACGAATTGCCGGAGCTGTACGGCAACCGCGACGCCAGAGCACGTGGCCGGCGGCCGCAGCGTCCGCTGGCGACCCACGATCACTCCTCAGAGAGGGACAACGGGGGGGAATCAGTCAATGTAAACAGTCAGATCCCAGTTCTATCAGGGAACTAGAGAAAGATCTGCTGTTTCTAGTGATCAGGAACAGCGATCTCTCTTTACTCTATGTCAGTCCACTCTCCCCGCCCCCCCCCCCAGTTAGAAACACCTCCCTAGGACATATTTAACCCCTTGATCGCCCCCTAGTGTTAACCCCTTATCTGCCAGTGACCTTTATACAGTAATCAGTGGCTATTTTTAGCTTTGATGGCTGTATAAATGTCAGTGGACCCCCAAAAAAGTGTCCGATCTGTCCGCCGCAATGTTGCAGTCCTGCGGAAAAAAAAAAAAAAAAAATATATATATATATATATATATATATATAGATAGATAGATAGATAGATAGATATACATATACACATATACACATATACACACATACACACATACACACATACACACACAATAAATATATCCCCTATTTTGTAGACTCTATAACTTTTGCGCAAACCAATATACGCTTATTGGGATTTGTAACAAAAATATGTAGCAGAACACATATTGGCCTAAAATGATGAAGAATAGCAAAGAATGGCCTGGTCAGGAAGGAGTAAATCCTTCCGGGGCTGAAGTTGTTAAGCCAACGTTAATGGACTTCTGCGCCAATGTCCAAAAATCAGCCTCACCAAAATCCCAACGATTACCTCTACTTTGTTTGCACCAGCTGTCAAAGAAGCATCACATGCTTGTTTTCATCAGAACTGGCTCATACACTAGTACATTTTCAAAAACGAACACTCATCACTACAAATTAATGCCCTAATAAAAGTTGCTCAAAAGTACTTCAAAACAGTTTGCTTTTACCATTCGATTTTGGAGCAAATGGACTTTCCCGAAGTAAAAACCACATTCGCCGGCAGAATGTTGTTTGATAAAGAAAATGTTTCCATCCTGCGCCTACTAATTTTCTCGTCACTGCGGTGAAAGTAACCCCACTAATGAGCAGAAAATTAAAAGGAATGTTCTTAAGCCCCCATTTACATTGGAGCGACTCATCATGCGATTTGACAGGTCAAAATTGCATGACAAGTCGTAGCCTATAGCCGGCAATCACTCTCTTCAAATCGGTGCGACGCTGACTTTGCTGTGCAGCACCGATTTGAAAAAATAGTTCCCGCGCTACTTTTGACAATTTCGAGTGCGACTTGCATAGACATTGTGCATGAAGCCGCACAGATGATATCTTCCAAAGTCACACCGACATGCGGCTTTGAAATCGTGCCATTTCAGATGAAGTCGTACAATTTCAATGCCGCAGTCAATGTGAGTGGGGGCTAAAAACAAACATTTTAATAAATTCTACCGATACATGGCCAGCTTAAAACTGGCACTGTTACCAGGAGCAACAAGGCGTCACAAAAAATGATAAACAACCGAAGTACAAAAAAACTGAACTGTCACCCAGACCAGATTCGTCTAGGCAGCATTACAAAAAGGGAACCAGTAGAGCTGTTGCCCGTAGCAACAGATTCCTTAATGATATGAAAATATAAACCTCAACCAGTTTTGCCCTGGAAACCACAAAACCAAAAACTCGCCAGGTTTTCATAAAGCAATAAAGGACACCTTCCAGGGAAGCCCAAGTAACTTTTACTAGTAGAGTAAGGCCTTGGGAGAAAATGCTGAAGTGTAAACCGCTTCACTGCCAAACATGAGCAAAAAGCTTAAATGCATTTTCCTGTGTAGAAATATGATTGAGCCCTTTACTGGTTGCCAAGAGCAACGTCAAAACGTTTTTTTAGTGCTACAGTCAGCAGCTTTATTTTGTCGTGTTTAACGCATTCATCAGTGTGCATTAATGCATGTTTTGTACATATGTTGACACGTTTTTAATGCACGCCATGCTTTTTTGGCCTATAAACTACTTAGGGCCCTTTCACACCTAACGCAGTGGGATGCTCTTAGAGTGCAGTCCAAAATGCACTCCAACTGTACAGACAGTCCAAAATCAATGTAATCCTATAGACATAGTTCATATTACAGTGCAGAAAAAAAAAAAAAAGTTGAGCATGCTGCATTTTTCTGCAGTGCAAACATACAAAAACGCATGCAAACACATTGCAAGGCATCACAGTGCACATAGAAGCCCAGGGAAAGAAAAAAAGAAGGAAGTGACCTCACAGGACAAATGTAGATAGGCAAATGCGCATCCAATATATGTAAATAAGCACCAACTGCATGTAAAACGCACAAATGCATTTAAAACGCACATTAAATGCACATTTCAATGCGAGGATAAAAAATAAATAAATAAAAAAAAAAAAAAAAAAAAAAAAAACACAGGAGACGTGCACTTTCTAGCATGAATGGGCCCTTAGGCTTATTACCTGGGTATGAAAATGAATCAACATGTTTATGCGTTACCATGACTTCCACAAACCTCAAAACGTATGAAATAAATAAAAAAAAAAACACACACAAACCAACGTTGCCTTAGATGACACATTTGCTTTAGCGCATTCTCAGGCCTCATTCACACTTTACGTAGTGGGAACTCGCGTTCCCGCAAGCGATTTTCACTCAATTCCGTGTATCGGGCAACCCTATTCACTTCAAGGGGATGCCTGCCCAATGCGTGTTTGTTGTCCTAAATGAAGCTCCTGCTCCTTTTTGGGTGACAAGCTTCATCCGATTTTTGAAATCATGTTTTTGCCACGATCGCAGCGCAGCAAAAAAAGCACTGCTATTGTGGCGCAGTGTAAAACGAGTGTCACCCAAACGCACCGATAGCAACGCGATTTGGAATTACAAGGCAGAATCGCAACGATTCTGCCCGCGATTCCAAATCGCCAAGTATGAATGTGGCCTTATAGGTTTGTACAACGCTTTTCTTGGGTATTCGGGCCGCTTTCAACTGCTGCGGTGCGAATTTTGCACGAATTTGATCTGACTGCGTTGCGAATTTCAATTCCAAATCGTCAAGTGTGAATGTGGCCTCAAAACGAACGTGGCCTTATAGGTTTGTACAGCGCTTTTCTTGGGTATTAGGGCCGGTTTCCACTGCTGCGGTGTTTATTTTGCGCAAATTTGATCCGATCGGGTTGCAAATTCTTTATGCCTTCTGTTGAATCTACTGCGATTCTACGGAAAATATTGCATTGAATTCGCATGGTACAGGGATCAAACTCGCACAGGACCCTTTTTGTATGCAGCTTAGATGCGCAATGCATTGATGCGAACGGCACTAATGGAAAACAATGTTATTTAAATGACTTGCGAATTTAAGCGATCGCAACGGAATAGCAATAGAATTCGCAGCAGTGTGAACCGGCCATTAAACCACACAAAAACAAAACAAAAAACTTGTTTAGAGCTCTCAGAAGAATATTGAATTTTTTGTTATTTTTTTTGCTCTAAATAAATATTTTCAAACCAGTAAGAAAAACTCACAACACGCGTGGCTTGTTTCCTCAACAACCAAATGAAACCGACTACCCTAAGAACACATGGATGTGTGGTCTGCAGCCCATTCCATACAAGACCTTAGGGAGTTCGGTTAAGATTAAAAAGTTGAGTAAAGTGGTGGGCAGCCATGAGATTAGCCGCCGTGTACCGGATCATAGTCTGGTCAATAGGAAAAGAGCCTTCATGTAGAGCTGTGGAGCAGAAGTCCTAGGAACACAACCCCCTGTAGTGCTTTGTCACAGTTGGGGGAACTTCAACCACACTATCTGCTCCACCACCAAGACCTAAAAAGACTCTCTCTGTCCACCCCCCTAGCCCGGTCTTACCTCTCAGCCATTTTTAAGTGTCTCCCCCTCACATGATCCAGAAAATAAAGTCTTCAAACACAAGCCAAGTCAACCAAAAGTCCTCCAAAAACCTGTTGATTGCCTAGATCCCTCAGAATCAGTTGTGATCCCTTAGCAATGATATGAGCAAATGAGATAGCAAGCTCACCCCCCCTCCTCTCTCTGAGTCAGGCTCTCCCTTCCCAGGCAGGATGTGTAATCCGATTCCACTCCCAGTATATCCTCCCCCATCTACTGGTGTGTAGAGCTGGGACATGCATTATTACCCTGCACAAAGGAGAGGGGTGGGGGGGGCGTTAACCCCTTTCATGCCATTGGGTTGCTTCACGACATGCAAACGCGCTTTCAGCGAGGGAAGGGTTAAAGGAAAGTCCCTTTTTTTCGAAAGTCCCATGCAGACGTCATTATCACGACATCCCTTTTTTTTTTTCAAATAAAATACCTGCAAGTTTGCAAGTTTCAGTTTTATCACATGACATCTCGTGGTAAAGAGACCACATTCTGAAACGTGAGCGCAGTGCCGCAGGAAAACAATTTCAGAGCGTTGCCAAGAGTTTAAAAAAAGGCATTTCATAACTTACGAAGAATTATCGGCATTCCCAGATCCCATTTGTAGACAAACCAGTAAAATTGGTCATCTGTTTAGAGCAAAAGTCACAAGGGGGCAGAATACCAAAGAAGGGTTGTTAGTTGGGGGGGGGGGGGGATAATTATTTAAATAATTAATACAAGTAATAAAGAAGACTATTTGTAAATGGGATTAGGAGCCGCCATTTAGATTAAGCATCGCACCTTCTGTCAATGACATCATTTTCAAAAAAATATTTATTTAAGAGTTGGATAAATAAGGGCAATAACTAAGTGAAGTTTCCAAAAAAAACTCACAATTTCATACATAACCTCTTTCCAAAATGTCCCCAATATAAGTGCAGACTTTGGATGTAGCGGATCGCTGCCCAAGTCGTGTTTTAATCAGCCTCTCTAAAACCAGGGTTCTGTGGAACCCTACAGTTCCTCCAGAGGTTCCTCGATCTGTGGCTGACTGATCTCCTATATGATGGTGTATGCATACAATAGTTCCAGGTCCAATGCCACTTGGCAGAGCCAACAGCAGGACACCATTGATCTTTTTAGCTGTCCGTAAAGGGGCATTCTTCTCACTGACCACCAATGTAAGGGGCATTCTTCTCACTGACCACCAATGTAAGGGGCATTCTTCTTACTGACCACCAATGTAAGAGGCATTCTTCGCACTGATCACCTATGTAAGAGGTATTCTTCCTAATGACCAGCAATGTGAGGGACACTTTTCCCACCAATGTAAGGGGTCTTCTTCTCACTGACCACCAATGTAATGGGCCTTCTTTGCACTGACCACCAATGTAAGGGACATTCTTCCCACTGACCACCAATGCAGGAGAGGCATTTTTCGCACTGACCACCAATGTAAGGGATAGTCTTCCAACTGACCACAAATGTAAGGGATATTCTTCCAACTGACCACAAATGTAAGGGGTTTTCTTCGCACTGCACTGACCACCAATGTAAGGGACATTCTTCACACTGACCACCTAATGTTAAGGGGCTTCTTCCCACTGACCACCAATGTAAGAGACATTCTTCCCACTGACCACCAATGTAAGGGGTCTTCTTCCCAATGATCACCAATGTAAGGGATATTCTTTGCACTGAACACCAATGTAAGGGATATTCTTCCCACTAACCACCAATGTATGGGACATTGTTCGCACTGACCACCAATGTAAGGGACATTCTTCCCACTGACCACCAACGTACGGGATATTCTTCCAACTGACCACAAATGTAAGGGGTATTCTTCGCACTGACCACCAATGAAAGGGGCATTCTTCGCACTGACCACCAATGAAAGGGCACTTCTTCCCACTGACCACCAATGTAAGGGACATTCTTCCAACTGACCACCAATGTAAGGGACATTCTTCCCACCAACCACCAATGTAAGGGATCTTCTTCTCACTAACCACCAATGTATAGGACATTGTTCGCACCAACCACCAATGTAAGGGTTCTTCTTCCCACTGATCACCAATGTATGGGACATTCTTTGCACTGACCACTGATATAAGGGACATTTTTCTTACTGACCACCAATGTAAGGGGTATTCTTCCTACTGACCACAAATGTAAGGGACATTCTTCCCACTGACCACAAATGTAAGGGACATTCTTCCCACTGACCACAAATGTAAGGGACATTCTTCCCACTGACCACCGATGTAAGGAACATTTTTTTTTTTTTGCCGCAAATTACAATAATGTATATACTTTACAGATTACATTTGCCTCCATAAACACAGCTTTCTGGAGTTCTCCCTTGAAGTGTATCTAACCCTTATAACTTTTTTTAAGTCTTTGTGGGAAAGGATAAGAACCTCTTTAGGTTTTCATCAGTCCATGTCCCCACTAGGGAGACTCACCTTCTCTATTTATCTCCTCTATCACTGGGAAGTAAAGTAAAGGGAAAATCCAAAAATTTGAGTTGTCACCAGAACTGAAGTAGAGAAGAAATCTTTCAATGGGGACATTTGTTGCGATTACAACTGTCTAAGAAATACAGCTTCCATGGCTGACCTCCTGAAAATGCTAGTGGTCTGGCTGTCATGCTGATCCCGTGGCTCCAATACTCTCTAGTTACAAGGTATTTTCTTCTTAACTCTGTTTGATTAAATGAAAGATGTCAGTCCCTATAGGGGGCCTGGGAGTTTCACCACAGGGGTACAGTCGTGAACCCTACAAAGGGGGTACTCGTGTGGAGAGGCTAACTGGTCATCCTAAACACCGTAAGATTAACTCATCCTGCAAGACATCATTACCTGTTAGTCATAGCTATCTCCAGGTTGCATGTTATAACCTCAATGTGTTGTGTTTGCGCTTATATTCTGTGTTTGTTATACTACATCGATCTCGTATGTGAGACGCTTTTCTAGTTGACATGTGTTTCTGCTGTTCTTTTTCTTTTTTTGAATACCTCTCAAACGCCACGTTACGCATGTATTGTATATTTCACAATATGCCAATAAAAATCTATTTTGAAAAAAAAATACTCTCTAGTCACCAACTTAATGGAGTATGCAGATTTAGAGTTGAGCAGCTGTTTGCTAGTTCCAGATCAGTGGCTCAGAAAGTTTGTAACAGCCAGGCAAATAGCAATTTCACTAAAGCTGGCAATGGATTGAAAGTCGGTCAGTTCAGTGGGGACCAGCCGAATTTCAAATTACGTGTGGCCACTGCGGTTGAACAGAAGTCGATTTATCGAGTGATTTCTGTTCAACTGCCCTGTAGAATAAAAAGCCACTCGATCAGCACAGCAGGCAATAAGCTGCAGCCCTGATCTGTGTATTCTGACAGCAGAGTCTCCCCACTGTCAAAGACAATAGCGTAATGGGGAGGATTCCCCCATTCACTTAGAATGGGAATCGAGGCAGAAGGTTTGAGGCAACTATGGACTCTTCATGGTACAGCAAAGACTCACATACATATTTGTAAAAAAAGTATAACATTTATTTAAGACAAAAACCATCATCAAAAGGTCCTGTAAGGGGAAATATATAATACACAGTATTGAATTTTGAAGAGGAACTCGACAATTGAACGCGTGTCCACCCAGACAGGAGGACCATGGATCTCATCCTATGTCTGTTAAACCTCAACATGTTTTGCGGTATGACCCCTTCTTCAGGAGTATACTTCAGAGGATAATGTGTGTAGATATCTCCACAAAGAACAAATAATATATGATCAAAGTAAAGTTTAATTTAAAGTTTAAAATAATATATGATCAAATTAAAGTTTAATTTGATCATACATTATTTGTTCTTTGTAGAGATATCTACACACATTTTCCTCTGATGTATACTCCTGAAGAAGCGGTCATACCGCAAAACATGTTGAGGTTGAACTGACATAGGACGAGATCCATGGTCCGCCTGTCTGGGTGGACACGCGTCCAATTGTCCAGTTCCTCTTCAGAGATTCAATGCTGTGTATTACATATTTCCCCTTATGCCGCATACACGCGATCGGAAATTCGGCCAGCAAAAGACCGATGAGAGCTTTTGGTCGAAAATTTCCGACCGTGTGTATGCTCCATCGGACTTTTGCTGGCTGAAGTCCAGCCAGCAAAAGATTGAGAGCATGTTCTCAATTTTTCGGCCGGAAAAAGTTCTGATCGCAAATTCCGATCATCTGTAGTAATTCCAACGTGCAAAATTCCTACGCATGCTCGGAAACAATTCGACGCATGCTCGGAAGCATTGAACTTAATTTTCTCGGCTCGTTGTAGTGTTGTACATCACCGCGTTCTTGACGATCGAACGTTCAGAGAAATTTTGTGTGACCGTGTGTATGCAAGGCAAGCTTGAGCGGAATTCTGTCGGAAAAAACAATTAAAGATTTTTTTGATGGAAAATTTGCTCGTGTGTACGCGGCTTTATAAGACCTTTTAATGATGGTTCTTATCTTAAATAAATTTATACTTTTTTTACAAATATGTGTAGCGACCATAACCCTTGATGGGGCGGCCTTGACTTTTGGGCTTACTGGTTACCTCCGCTTGGCTTGTTCCTCCAGGTCTAGGGGTTCCTAGGATTAGTAACCAACGACTTTGGACGCTGACACCATAAAAGTCCTTTAGAAAGGTTTTTATTTGCAGGGGTAACATCCAACAGACACAGTCTCATGTGGGAACAGAGGGCAGGGGCGAAAACTCAGGCACCTTGAACTGCAGATTATTAGGAAGTCTATAATGCAAACCCAGAGAGTAGCCACTCGCAGCTGGGCGCTTCAAAGATGAACAAATCTCTAGCCAGAGATTATGGCAGTCAGCACTTGAATTCAAAACTTGCAAAGTCTCTGACCTTGAAGAAAGTTGCAACACAACGTGAACAGGAACCTTTCCTCAGTACCTGGAACGTTCTCTGTCTCCTTGGCAGTACTGGGAAAGCGCGGATTCGTCAGTGTCCTTGACAACCCAGCAACCAGGCACTTCTTGGGATGCCAGCTTGTTGGCCCTCCTCCGAAGAGTCCTCCCCCGGTCGCCTATGCGAGCTGTGGTGCCCTTCCAAGTTGAGAGCGCACCCGGACACCTTGAATCCTCCCTCAGTTACTGCTCCTCGGACCAGCCGGTTCCAAGACTCGGGAACATATGGATCCTTGCCCCAGACCAAGTGGGTCTGTGGGGCTAGTCAAACCGACCATGTTGCGGGGCGGCACACGCTCCCGTGACCGGGACCCCGAGCGGGGCTACTCCGGTCCAGATCCAGGAACAGGCAGCTAATGCCGAACGAACCCCGAACACGTGACTCCAGCATCTTAAGAACCCTTCGCCAGACTCCTCAGCGGGGCCAAACGCACCCACTGATTGGCTCCAAGGAATTCCGGTACCCAAAATGTCCAACCAGGCCTGGTTCTAAACCTAACTGCACCTAACTGCACACATGACCAAGCAGAACCCTAACACAGCCCAGTCAAACTGATGCCAAAGTTAAACCTACACAATTAACTCTCAGAACCCCTTTACTGTTCTGAGAGAAAAATAACGAAATTTACACATAGCGGACACCTTGTAAAAGTGTCCCCGCTACATATGTATGTGAGTCTTTGCTGTACCATGAAGAGTCCATAGTTGCCTCAAACCTTTTGCCTCAATTTTCAAGTTGATTGGATGACTGTACATTACGTTTATGTTTTCGGTTTAGTAACGATATTATTAGGATGGGAATCCAGACAGTTTTTTTTTGTTCAACCAAACGGATCCACGTATGCCTGGCTTCAGTCAGTAATGGCAGCCGTGTATTTTTCCCCACACAGGTCTCAGCTTGCTCCCCCATCCCAGAAGAAGAAAACTCTCCCAGCTCCACCTAGTGTGTTGTCCATACGCTACAGCTGGAAAACCATTCATAATCAAATGAGCCGTCTAGAAAGCTAACTGAAATGTATTAAATGCAAACATCAGGGAGCTCAGATCACTTTGCATGTGAATAAAAGGTTACATGACTATGGAGTCTCCAGTACACATAATGATTTAATTAAGTTATATCTTTATCCTCAGGATAGAAAACGTAACAAGTGTTTCCTCTGAGCAACATGGGGCAATAAAAACACCTGACAGTCTGGCCATTCTACAACACCTAGTGACTGGTCAAGTTACTGATACTAAACTGGATTGTGTACAGTATTAGGTGCCATTCATGCTTGTGAATGAGGCCTTTAGTGATTACATGCATGAGACCCAGCGGGGGGTTCCCAGGGATTAGCTGTGGACAGAAGCCCCACTGAAAGCAATGGGAGGCGGTACAGAGGGGGAACAGATATATGTGTGTGGGGGGGGCAGACGTGTAGTGGGGTACAGAGGGGGAACAGATATATGTGTTGGGGGGGAAATAGACGTGCAGGGGGGGAACGCGCCCCTTGCTTACAGTAATACTAGACCCGCCCCTAAGAATATTAAAAAAAAAAAAAGTCAGTTACTTTGCTGAGTAACTAATTACTTTTCCAATGTAGTAACTGAGTTACTAACTCAATTACTTTTTTGGGAGAAATAATTTGTAATGTAACTAATTACTTTTTTAAAGTAAGATGACCAACACTGGTTGTGACTGCAATAACTGTCAGGGCAATTAGTTTTAGGCCCCTTTAGGTCTAAGGTAGCCCCCTACCCCCCCCCCCTTAATAAAGGTTTAACCCCTTGATTGCCCCCTAGGTAACCCTTTCACCCCCTTTTGCCAGTGTCACTAAGCGATCGTTTTTCTGATCGCTGCATTAGTGTCACTGGTGCCGCTAGGTAGCCAGTTTTTTTCTAGGTTAACCGCCAGGTTTATATAGGTTCATAAATAGGTTTATAGGTCAGGTACCCCCATATTACAACCTAAATAAAGGTTTTAAACCCTTGATTTCCCCTAGAGTTAACCCTTTCACCAGTGATCACCGTATAAGTGTCACTGGTGACGCTGGTTAGCCAGTTAGTTATTTAGGTTCCCCGTCAGGTTTTTATATAGCGTCAGGTACCCCCATATATTACCCAATAAAGGTTTTAACCCCCTGATTGCCCCTAGTTAACCCTTTCACCAGTGATCACCGTATAACTGTTACGGGTGACGCTGGTTAGTTAGTTTGTTTTTTATAGTGTCAGGGCACCCGCCATTTATTACCCAATAACAGTTTAACCCCCTGATCGCCCGGCGGGTGATATCAATAAGGTCTGCGTCGCCCCAGGTTAGTGTCAGTACCACAAACACCCACGCGCAAAGCATACACCTCCCTTAGTGGTACAGTATCTGAACAGATCAATATCTGATCTGATCAGATCTATACTAGCGTCCCAGCAGTTTAGGGTTCCAAAAAACGCATTGTTAGCGGGATCAGCCCAGATACCTGCTAGCACCTGCGTTTTCCCCCTCCGCCCAGCCCACCCAAGTGCAGTATCGATCGATCACTGTCACTTACAAAACACTAAGCACACATAACTGCAGCGTTCGCAGAGTCAGGCCTGATCCCTGTGATCGCTAACAGTTTTTTTGGTAGCGTTTTGATTCAGTCGCCAGCAGCCTAGGAGCTTTTTTACCCGTGAATCTCACTAGTGTACTACTAAATTTAGAGCCCAAAATGGCAAATCGCAAGTACACTAGTGAACAGGCCTACTTGTTTCTGAGTATGTCAGATAGTGAAGAGGAGGTCACTCATCTGTCAGAATCAGGCTCAGAATACGATCCAGTAGACGATAGCGGCTCCATGACAGATAGCTCTGGCGACAGAGGTGAGGTCCCTGCTAAGGTCAGGCGTACCCGATCCCGATCTTCTGCTGTTGAGGTGCAGGAACCGCAGGTCTCTCGTATGGAGCAGAGAAGTACTAGCGCCGCTATTCCTTCTGGTGAACTGGCAAGCACCAGCGGCCTAGTACACCCTGGACATCCAGCACTGCAGTAACACGTGATGACGTGGCGAGTCCCATAAGTGCAGTTCAAGCTGGCGAGGTGGCAAGCACAAGTAGTGTCCCGCTGCCACCAAGAAGAAGACAAAGGCAGGCCCGTCGATCACATAGTGCCCTTCCTGCAGAATTCGCCAATCCTGATTGGGTGCCCACCACTTCTGCAGAACCCGTACTTCCCCCATTCACTGGCCAACCCGGTATTCAGGTGGAAACAGCTGATTTTAAGCCATCCGATTTTTATTCGCTGTTTTTCACGGAAGATCTCTATAGATCTATTGTGGACCAAAGTAATATATAAGCTGGTCAATACATCGCCGCTAATCCCCAGTTGCCTTCCCTTGCCAGAGATTGGAAACCAATTACGGTTTCCGAATTTAAGTCCTTTCTGGGCCTTTCCCTCAACATGGGCATACATAAATTCCCGACTCTGAGGACTTATTGGTCCACCTCACCAGTCCACCAAATGCCCGTGTTCACTGCCTCCATGTCCAGGGCACGATACGAACAGATCTTGCGGTTCATGCACTTCAGTGACAATGAACTTTGTCGTCCTCGTGGAGACCCTGAATTTGATCGGCTCTACAAAATTCGGCCCCTCATAAACCACTTCAACCAACGTTTTGCAGCCTTGTTTTTACGCCCAATCAAGTTGTCTGCATTGACGAGTCCTTGATTAAGTTTTCTGGCCGCTTGTCTTTCAGACAGTACCTTCCCAGCAAGCGTGCCAGATACGGGGTCAAGCTCTACAAGCTCTGTGACAGGGCAACAGGCTATACGTGGAGCTTTTCGGTTTATGAGGGAAAAGATAGTTACGTAGAGCCGGAGAACTGTCCAGATTACATAGGGAGCGCTGGCAAGATAGTGTGGAACTTGGTGTCACCCTTTTTCGGAAAGGGGTACCACTTGTACGTGGACAATTATTACACGAGCGTGCCACTGTTTAGTCATTTGTTTGATCAGCAAATTGGAGCATGTGGCACTGTGCGACCTAATCGCCGGGGCTTTCCCCAGCGGCTTGTAGATTCCCCTCTTAGGCTGGGGGAGAGAGCCTGCTTCAAGTGTAATAATTTGCTCGCTGTGAAGTGGAGGGATAATAGGAATGTTTTCGTTCTTACCTCCCTTCATGCAGACACGACAGTCCAAATTCGTACGGCGGCTGGTGTTGTGACGAAACCCCTCTGTGTCCACGAGTATAACCTTAATATGGGAGGGGTGGACCTCAACGACCAGTTGTTGGCGCCGTACCTAGTTGCCCATAAGGCTAGACGCTGGTACAAAAAAGTGTCTATTTATTTGTTCCAATTGGCTTTGCTGAACGCTCATGTGCTATACGGAGCTTCAGGCGGGACTTTACCCTTCCTTGAATTCCAGGAAGAGGTTGTCACAGAACTCCTGTATCCAGGCGGTTCTGCACCTCAACATCCCCTGCCAAATGCAGTAAGCCGGCTGCATGAGAGGCATTTTTCTTATGCCCGCCAGAGTACCCCTACCCAACGAGCCCCCCAAAGAAGATGTCGTGTCTGTACCAAGCGCGGATGTAGGCGTGACACCCGTTATTATTGTCCACGCTGTCCTGACAATCCTGGTCTCTGCATTGGTGAATGTTTTGAACGCTACCACTCACTAGTAAGGTATTAGCGTAGGGTACAGCATTTCACAGGCTAGGATACACTTTCAACAAAGCCTGGGGAATGCCCAGGAAAAAACCCAAGCCTACTTACCACCAGCTCGCAGAAAACCAAATTAGCCTGTCTAACAGTGCGTTAAAAACAGGGGTTTAGTCCGCACGAGCTGGCTATAGATGAGGGTGGTGGCAAGTTTTTTGTATCATTATCACGTTGGTGTTTGTATTGGTCCAGCAACGCACCAACACCTTTGCAGCCATTGTGCAATCTGCTGGGTGCTTGGTGTGCTCCTGTACCTTTAAGAAGGAGTGGGCTCCCCTTCAGTCCACCTGCCCTCATCTATCCATTAGAATGCATGTGCCTCCACTGTGGGGACACTCATAGTTTAGTGTTAGGACCACAGATATCAGGGTGCCGTGACGTGGCTCTGTGGCTTACGCATGCGTTTGCAAATGCATGCGGACTAAACCCCTGTTTTTAACGCACTGTTAGACAGGCTAATTTGGTTTTCTGCAAGCTGGTGGTAAGTAGGCTTGGGTTTTTTCCTGGGCATTCCCCAGGCTTTGTTGTTAGGATACACTTTCACAGGGTCTCAAGAATACCATTGCATTTTGAGACCCGACCGTTACAGTTATAAAAAAAGTTTAAAAGTTTAAAAAAAAAAAAGTGTCAAAAATAAAAATAAAAAAAAGAAGAAGTACGAAAAAAAAAAAAACCCCAAAAAAATATAAAATAAAAAAAACAAAAATAGTTGTCGTTTTATTGTTCTCTCTCTCTCTCTCTCTATTCTCTCTATTGTTGCTCTTTTTTACTCTATTCTATTCTGCAATGTTTTATCATGCTTGCTTTTCAGGTATGTAATTTTGTTTACTGTGTTTTATTGTTAGCCATTTTTTTGTTTTCAGGTGCGCCATTCAGTTGCAGCGCGGATTTATTTATCTTGACAGCAACAGCGTTTGCTCCCACGATACATAAAGCCGCGACTCCAACGCTGTAGGAGGTGATTTCACCACCACAGTTAAAAAAAAGAGCATATATGCCGAAGCATGGGGGCAGCAGGGGCGGAGGAGCGATTTTGCTCCTAATGCCACGTACATACGGTCGAAATTCCGACGGAGGCTTGCCCGTGGAAAAGTCCGACCATGTGTACGTGGCATAACTTTTTTGCGGGAGGATGCCCCATGCTTCGGCATATATATATATATTTTAGGCACCGGTTGCGTTAACAAAATGTTTTATTTTTTACTATTTTTTTTGGGGTATTTGCTTTGCAGGTATGGTATGGTAAGGTCTTACTGTTATACTGTAATGTTACTTTGTTTTAATGTTAACCATTTGCTTAGCAGGTACGCCATTCAGTTGCAGCGCGGATTTATTTATCTTGACAGCAATAGCGTTTGCTCCCACGATACATAAAGCCGCGACTCCAACGCTGTAGGAGGTGATTTCACCACCACAGTTAAAAAAAAGAGCATATATGCCGAAGCATGGGGGCAGCAGGGGCGGAGGAGCGGTTTTGCTCCTAATGCCACGTACATACGGTCGAAATTCCGACGGAGGCTTGCCCGTGGAAAAGTCTGACCATGTGTACGTGGCATAACTTTTTTGCGGGAGGATGCCCCCTGCTTCGGCATATATAAATGGTGCATGTATGCCCACCATTAGAAGTGGGTGGATGAAGGGAGGTATTCTAATGGTGGGCATACCCACCAATCAATCTATTTTTTTTCGTTCAGCCAAGAGGCTGCATGAAAAAAAAAGATTACAATATATGTCCAGTATGTATGGTTATACCAGAATGATGCCTGCAGGTTTAGGTATCATCTTGGTATCATTCTTTTCAGCCAGTGATCGGCTTTCATGTAAAAGCAATTCTAGTGGGTAATTAGCCTCTAGACTGCTTTTACAAGCAGTGGGAGGGAATGACCCCCCTCCCAGATATAAACCGCGCCATTGGGAAATTGAGAAAGCGTTTTATCACACCGATCTTGGTGTGGTCAGATGCTTTGAGGGCAGAGGAAAGATCTAGGGTCTAATATATTTTTTCAAAAAAAGAGTACCTGTCACTGCCTATTGCTATCATAGGGGATATTTACATTCCCTGCGATAACAATAAAAATGATAACTAAGAAAAAAAATGGAAGGAACAGTTTAAAACTAAAATAAAAAAGCGTTGGTCTGGTGTCATATGTAAACAGCAATTGCACTATGCATGTGAGGTATCACCGCGAAGGTCAGATCGAGGGCAGTAATTTTAGCAGTAGACCTCCTCTGTGAATCTAATGTGGTAACCTGTAAAGGCTTTTAAAAATGTATGTAGTTTGTCTCCACTGCGTTTTTGTGCGCAATTTTAAAGCATGTCGTGTTTGGTATCCATGTACTCGGCCTAAGATCATATTTTTTATTTCATCAAAAATTTGAGCAATATAGTGTGTTTTAGTGCATTAAAATAAAAAAAAGTGTATTTTTTCCACAAAAAATGCGTTTGAAAAATCGCTGCGCAAATACTGTGTGTAAAAAAAAAATGCAACACCCACCATTTTAATCTGTATGGCCTTTGCTTTAACAATATATATATATATATATATATATATATATATATATATATATATATGTTTGGGGGTTCAACGTAATTTTCTTGCAAAAAAAAATATGTTTTCATGTAAACAAAAAGTGTCAGAAAGGGCTTTGTCTTCAAGTGGTTAGAAGAGTGGGTGATGTGTGACATAAGCTTCTAAACGTTGTGCATAAAATGCCAGGACAGTTCAAACCCCCCCCCCCCCCCCCAAATGACCCCATTTTGGAAAGTAGACACCCCAAGCTATTTGCTGAGAGCCATGTTGAGCCCATTAAATATTTTTTTTTTTTTTGTCCCAAGAGATTGAATAATGAAGAAAAAAAAATAATTTTTTTTACAAAAAGTTGTCACTAAATGATATATTGCTCACACATGTCATGGGCATATGTGGAAATACACCCCAAAATACATTCTGTTGCTTCTCCTGAGTACGGGGATACCACATGTGTGGAATTTTTTGGGAGCCTAGCTGCGTACGGGACCCCAAAAACCAAGCACTGCCTTCAGGCTTTCTAAGGGTGTAATTTTTTTATTTCACTCCTCACTGCCAATCACAGTTTCGGAGGCCATGGAATGCCCAGATGGCACAAACCACCCCCAAATGACCCCATTTTGGAAAGTAGACACCCCAAGCTATTTGCTGAGAGGTACGGTGATTATTTTGCAGATCTCGCTTTTTGTCACAAAGTTTTGAAAATTGAAAAAAAAAATTTTTTTTCTTTACTTTCTTCATTTTCAAAAACACATGAGAGCTGTAAAATACTCACCATGCCTCTCAACAAATAGCTTGGGGTGTCTACTTTCCAAAATGGGGTCATTTGGGGGGGGGGGGGGGTTTGTGCTATTTTGGCATTTTATGGCCTTCGAAACTGTGATAGGTAGTGAGGAGTGAAATCAAAAATTTGCACCCTTAGAAATCCTGAAGGCGGTGCTTGGGTTTCGGGGCCCCGTACACGGCTAGGCTGCCTAAAAGTCCCACACATGTGGTATTCCCGTACTCAGGAGAAGCAGGAAAATGTATTTTGGGGTGCAATTCCACATATAACCATGGCATGTGTGAGCAATATATCATTTAGCGACAACTTTTTGTAAAACATTTTTCTTTTTTTTTTTTTGTCTTTATTCAATCACTTGGGACAAAAAAAAATATTCAATGGGCTCAACATGCCTCTCAGCAAATAGCTTGGGTTGTCTACTTTCCAAAATGGGGTCATTTGGGGGGGTTTTGTGCCATCTTGGAATTTTATGGCCTTCAAAACTGTGATAGGTAGTGATAGGTAGTGAGGAGTGAAATCAAAAATTTATGCCCTTAGAAATCCTGAAGGCGGTGCTTGGTTTTCGGGGTCCCGTATGCGGATATGCTCCCAAAAAGTCCCACACATGTGGTATCTCCGTACTCAGGAGAAGCAGCAGAATGTATTTTGGGGTGTAATTCCACATATGCCCATGGCATGTGTGGGCAATATATAATTTAGTGACAACTTTGGGCAAAAAAAAAATGTTTGTAATATTCCCGCAACTTGTGGCAAAATATAAAATATTCCATGGACTCAACATGCCTCTCAGCAAATAGCTTGGGGTGTCTACTTTCCAAAATAGGGCCATTTGGGGGGGTTTTGTGCTATTTTGGCATTTTATGGCCTTCGAAACTGTGATAGGTAGTGAGGAGTGAAATCAAAAATTTGCACCCTTAGAAATCCTGAAGACGGTGCTTGGGTTTCGGGGCCCCGTACGCGGCTAGACTCCCAAAAAGTCCCACACATGTGGTAACCCCGTACTCAGGAGAAGCAGAAAAATGTATTTTGGGGTGCAATTCCACATATAACCATGGCATGTGTGAGCAATATATCATTTAGTGACAACTTTTTGAATACATTTTTTTTTTTTGTCTTTATTCAATCACTTGGGACTAAAAAAAAAAATATTTAATGGGCTCAACATGCCTCTCAGCAAATAGCTTGGGGTGTCTACTTTCCAAAATGGGGTCATTTGGGGGGGTTTTGTGCCATCTTGGCATTTTATGAATGAATGATTTGTATAGCGCTACAACTGCGAACTGAATCGCCTCAAGGCACTTGTCTGCTCTTGTTGGGATGCCACGTTTAGAAGAGGTGAGTCTTGAGTTTTTTCCTGAAGGCCTGATGGTTTTCTTCCAAGCGGATGTTGTTTGGTAGAGCGTTCCATAGCCGAGGTCCCTGTACTGCGAATCTTCGTTCTCCCTTCGATTTGTATCGGGCTTTGGGGATGAGAAGGAGATTTTGGTTTGTTGATCGAAGGCTGCGATTTGGTATGTATTTTTCTATTTTCTCACAAAGGTATTGAGGCGCATTTCCTTGTGTACATTTGTGGGTGAGGCAGAGGGTCTTGAATGTGATCCTGTCTTTTACCTTGAGCCAATGGAGGATCCTTAGGGATGGGGAGATGGATTCCCAGGGTTTCTTTCCGGTGACTAATCTTGCTGCTGTGTTTTGGACACTTTGAAGGCGCGCAATCTGGTAATCCGGTAATCCTATGTACAGGGAGTTTGCATAGTCGAGACGCGAATTGATGATCGTTCCTACTACTACCGCTTTTTCCTTTTCCGTGATGAAGGGGATGAGTCTGCGTAGCATGCGAAGGAGATGGTGGGATCCACTGATTATGGATCCTATTTGTGCCTCCATGGTCATCTCTGAATCAAAGATGACTCCGAGGCTTTTGGCTTTTGTGCTTGGGATGATGGTCTGTCCCAGGATGGTTGGTGGTGTCCAAGGGGTCTTTGTCTTTTTCCTTGAGTTTGCGTCGAGGAGCAGTAGTTCTGTTTTTGATCCATTTAGTTTGATAGATGACTGGATGACCACTAGCTCCCTCAATGTGAGACATTTTCCTAGTTCCTGGTATTGGTCTTTTTGTCCGGTGATCCGGAAATACAGTTGAGTGTCGTCCGCGTATGAGTGGAAGCACAGATCAAATTTGCTAATAATTTTGAAGAGTGGCCGGATGTAAATGTTGAAGAGTACTGGTGACAATGGTGATCCTTGAGGGACTCCATAAGTGATTGCCCGGGTTTCCGATTGGGAAGGCTCCTAACTTCACTGTCTGTGACCGGTTTCCTAAGAAGGAAGCGAACCATGGAAGATCTACATCTGTAACTCCTGCCCCTTCCTTGAGGCGGATGAGAAGCGTGTTGTGGTCCACTGTGTCGAACGCCGCACTAAGATCCAGCAATACCAGAAGACACGATTCTCCATCATCCGCTGCTTCTAGGGCATCATCCCATATTTTCAGAAGTGCCGTTTCTGTGCCATGGCCTGGGCGGAAGCCCGATTGTAGTGGGTCCAGGAGCTTGTGTGTGTCCAGATGAAGTTGAAGCTGTTGTACTACTGCTTTCTCCATAATTTTGGAAATGGTGTTCAGGCTTGTTACCGGTCTGTGATTGTTCGGATCTTTGGGGTCGAGGTTGGGTTTCTTTAACGATGCCTTGCTTGAGGGAATTCGGAACCAATCCTTCTTTGAACGACTGATTTACTAGGTGTGTAATAGCGGGGGCCAGAATGTCGGAGCATTCTTTCAAGAGTTTTGTGGGGATGATGTCGTTTAGTGATGTGCTGTCTCGGAGGCTCTTGATGACGTTTTTGGTTTCATCCACGGTGATCGGGGTAAGTGAAAAATGTGGTGCTTGTGCGCTGTGGATGTAAAATTCCTTACCTGGGTTGAGTTGAGTAGAGTTGGTTGTTGTTTTTTTTTTGTTGAATTATTTTATGAATGTTGACTATTTTGTTGATGAAAAAAAATCGGATAATTTGTTGCAGTATTCTTGAGTTTCGTTTCCTAGGGGCTCAAGGCAGGTGGGGTTCATAGTCTGGGCGACTAGTTTGAAAAGTTCCCGTGGTCGGTTGACGGCTTTTGAGAGGGTGTTTGAGACATATTCTTTTTTTGCTGTGAAAATTGCTTTATGATATCGCTTGGTGAGTATTCTGTATTTTGTGTGATTTTCCTTTGTGGTGTTTCTTCTCCAGGCTCTTTCTGCTCTTCTGTGTTCCCGTTTCAGTAGAGTAAGCGTGCCATTAAACCATCCAGAATTTTTCTTGCGGATGGGTGCTCGATGTTTTGGGGCGACTGCATCTGCTGTTTGTAGAAGTGCCCTGTTTATGAAGCTGAGTGTTCGTTCTGTTGAGTGGTTTTGATTCAGTGTAGCCATTTTGTATGTTAGTGTGGTTTTGAAGATTTCCGAGTGTAGTTTCTTCTGCGATCTAATCCAGTGTGTTGTTGCCGCCGGGTTTGGTTTTTGCAGGAAGATGTTGGTGGCGATCTCAAATTTGATAGCGTGGTGGTCTGACCATGATAGCGCTATGTTGTCTCGAATGCTGATGTCCGTATTTTGCTTGAAGATGAGGTCCAGGATGTGACCTGACCCATGTGTGGGAGCCTTTACTAGTTGTTGGAGCCCTAGGTCTTCCAGTTGATTGATGCAGGTGGTGGCGATGGGGTCTTCGGTGGAGTTCGCCCAGAGGTTGAAATCTCTGAGTACCAGAACCTTGTTGTTTTTCAGGGTGTGTGCCGAGATGAATTCCGTGAGTGGTATCGGTAGGTTTGCGTTTGGTCCTGGTGGTCTGTAGCATAGCAGCATGTGGATGGTTTCTTGTGGTGTGGTTTGCATCTGTAGAGTAAGTGTCTCCATAAAAGTTGCTGTGTTCTGTACCGTAGGTTTGACGAGCGCTAGATGAGCTTTGAAGATCACAGCTAGGCCTCCTCCTTTTTTTTCCTTTCCTATGCTCGGTTAGGATCCTGTAGTTTTCTGGCACTAATTCTGTTAGGATGGTGTTGCAGTCGGGTGTTAGCCAGCTTTCCGTGATGAAGAGGCAATCTATGTTGTTTTGTGTGATGAAGTCATGGATTTCGTGCCTGTGCTTGACCGCCGATCTGGTGTTAATCAAGGCGCATGCTAACTCTTGCGATTGAGTTGTAGTCTTCTTATGTTTGATCGTTGCTTGTGGATTGATCCTTAGTAGTCGTTCTTTTTGTAATATTTTTTGAATGTCGGTCGGTAGAGTTGCAGTCAAATTTCTTAGTCTGCGGAGTGACTCTGCTGAGTATTTGAAATTGCACATGTTGAGGTGCTCCAAAAATTTTTTTCCCTGCTGTGGGCGAGATGATGCGTTGAAAAAAGTGGATGCCTTTGTTGAGGCGATAACGGTCTTGCGCAAGCTGGTTGAAGATGTTGCGGATCTGTGGGAAACCCTGTAGACCTACACCCTCCCTCCCGTTGATCCAGAGGAAGGCGAAAAACCCCTACTAGCGCGGCCAATTGCTATTGCAGAGGAAAAAATTCCTTCCTGACCCCCCGAGGGGCGGTCGGACGTTGGTCCCTGGATCAACTGCTAATGGTGGTCCCCTGCGATACTTACCAGAATATTTACCTTACCGGGTTGCTCAAATGATGGGGATAGGGTGAATCCTGATGTTGATCACCTGGGGAAGAAGAGGCGGCTATATGGTGATGCTGATGATACTGGTGTGTGCTGTTAAAAAACTTGGTTAAAACTGGCTGGTCTGGGTGTATACTGTAATTAAAAGCCTTGCAAAAACTTGGTTAAAAACTTTGGTTAAAAACAATTAAAACAAGCAATTAGACTGTTGTCTAACCACTTGTGGTTAAAAACCTGTATTTTAAAATAACTTGGCCGGTCTGGGTGTACCAAGATGGCCGCCGTACTATGTAGAAGCAGGTGAAGAGCTGTGGATTTGGGTGTACCAAGATGGCCGCCGGACTAGGCCCGAGCTGCGGCCTGTCCTAGCCCTGACGGCTCCCAGTTCTTCCGTGAGTGTTTGGTGGGCGCTGAAGGGCTTGGAGGGGGGGGGGAGGCTCGCCTCAGCCCTGTTGAGCCGAAAAAGAGGGCTAGAGAGGTGATTGGGGAGGCGGATGGCCGGCTTCGGCCGGGACTAGGCCGGAGCCGGGGACTCTCCTAGTTTCTGATGCCCAATGGGCAGATGGGCCGGCGCGGAGAAAGAAAGGGGGCCGATTGATTGCGGGGGGCCGCGGGATCCGCAGTGGGGTCCCGTTGTACTCCTGCTCCCTGTCCTCACTGCTCAGGGGTCCGGGATGGGATATGCACTGGCTGGGTCCTGCTCGCTGGGGGCTGTGGGCTTCTGACGGCCGGAGCTGCTGGGCGCACGTCCTCTTCCTTCACTCAGCACTCAGCACTGACACTGACAGGACACTTTATGGCCTTCAAAACTGTGATAGGTAGTGATAGGTAGTGAGGAGTGAAATCAAAAATTTATGCCCTTAGAAATCCTGAAAGCGGTGCTTGGTTTTCGGGGTCCCGTATGCGGATAGGCTCCCAAAAAGTCCCACACATGTGGTATCCCGTACTCAGGAGAAGCAGCAGAATGTATTTTGGGGTGTAATTCCACATATGCCCATGGCATGTGTGGGCAATATATAATTTAGTGACAACTTTGGGCAAAAAAAAAAATGTTTGTAATATTCCCGCAACTTGTGGCAAAATATAAAATATTCCATGGACTCAACATGCCTCTCAGCAAATAGCTTGGGGTGTCTACTTTCCACAATGGGGCCATTTGGGGGGGTCTTGTGCTATTTTGGCATTTTATGGCCTTCGAAACTGTGATAGGTAGTGAGGAGTGAAATCAAAAATTTGCACCCTTAGAAATCCTGAAGGCCCTCCAGTCCCCGTTCCTCGACGATAACCTGGGAGAGGCACTTAAATTCCCTAGTAACGATAAGTGGTCTGACATGGGAAGCAAGCGGAATTTGGGCAGCTCCTAGGACTTGCAGAGAACATTCATATCTACGAACCTGGAGAAGAGAGTTAGTTCTGTTCTGTTCTTTTTTCTTTTATTTTAGCACTAAACATGGTTTGATGTAGCAGAACACTGTAATCTGTGATTGGGTTGTACACACTACCATAAACAACTTCTGAAATGTTTAATGTACAATCCTATGTTTGTATATGCTTTTGCAATCTTCATAAATAAAATACAAATTAAAAAAAAAAAGAAATCCTGAAGGCGGTGCTTGGGTTTCGGGGCACCGTACGCGGCTAGGCTCCCAAAAAGTCCCACACATGTGGTATCCCCGTACTCAGGAGAAGCAGAAAAATGTATTTTGGGGTGCAATTCCAAATATAACCATGGCATGTGTGAGCAATATATCATTTAGTGACAACTTTTTGAATACATTTTTTTTTTTTTTTGTCTTTATTCAATCACTTGGGACTAAAAAAATAAATATTCAATGGGCTCAACATGCCTCTCAGCAAATAGCTTGGGGTGTCTACTTTCCAAAATGGGGTCATTTGGGGGGGTTTTGTGCCATCTTGGCATTTTATGGCCTTCAAAACTGTGATAGGTAGTGATAGGTAGTGAGGAATGAAATCAAAAATTTATGCCCTTAGAAATCTTGAAGGCGGTGCTTGGTTTTCGGGGTCCCGTATGCGGATAGGCTCCCAAAAAGTCCTACACATGTGGTATCCCCGTACTCAGGAGAAGCAGCAGAATGTATTTTGGGGTGTAATTCCACATATGCCCATGGCATGTGTGAGCAATATATCATTTAGTGACAACTTTTTTTTTTTGTCTTTATTCAATCACTTGGGACTAAAAAAAAAATATTCAATGGGCTCAACATGCCTCTCAGCAAATAGCTTGGGGTGTCTACTTTCCAAAATGGGGTCATTTGGGGGGGTTTTGTACTTCTCTGCCATTTTAGCACCTCAAGAAATGAGATAGGCAGTCATAAATTAAAAGCGGTGTAAATTCCAGAAAATGTACTCTAGTTTGTAGACGCTAGAACTTTTGCGCAAACCAATAAATATACGCTTATTGGCATTTTTTTTACTAAAGACATGTGGCTGAATACATTTTGGCCCAAATGTTTGACTAAAATTGAGTTTATTCGATTTCTCTTATAACAAAAAGTAGAAAATATCTTTTTTTTTCAAAATTTGCAGTCTTTTTGCGTTTATAGCGCAACAAATAAAAATCACAGAGGCAATCAAATACCATCAAAAGAAAGCTCTATTTGTGGGAAGAAAAGGACGCAAATTTCGTTTGGTTACAACATTGCATGACCGCGCAATTACCAGTTAAAGCAGTGCAGTGCGAAATTGAAAAAAGACCTCTGGTCCTTAAAGTGGAGTTCCACCCACTTTTACAACTCTTCAGCATCCCTCACTAAACTGTGCACTGTAAACAAATTGGATATTTTTTTTATTTTTTTTTCAGCACAGACTGTATATATGCTGTATTCATTTTTCACTTCCTCCTCCCTGGCCGTGGCCCATCGCATCATTTCCTGTTTGCAATGCCTCCTGGGAAGGGGCAGCAACTTCCTCTGACACAGCCGTTGCTATGGAAACCTGACCTGAAACCTATTACACTGCTTATGCTGCACTGAGCATGTACGAGATCTGAAAGGATGAGATCCAGGAAGAAATACAGTCTGACTTCAGATGCCCACAGTTAAGATGGCCACAGCCTGCTGCAAGTTTATAAAATAACAAACTACTGCTAAAAACTAACAAAACAGACCTTAGTTTACAGACTAACTTTACTAGAATACATTAAACTTGTGTATTATAGGGGTATTTTTATTTAAAAAGTATAATTTCGGCCGGAACACCGCTTTAAGCTGACAATTGGTCCGGGGCTGAAGTTGTTAAATAATAATTATTTTGCTGACAATATCACCGCAAGAAGCTGTTACTTACCTAGAAAAGAATGATATCTGTATTCGATTGTTTATGTAAAAGCAGCAGGCTGGTAGCAGAAATGGAAACATTTTATCTCTGATCTGTTAGGAATTGTATGCATTGTTTGCATTGTATAGATTTGGCAGAGCCGAGCGCTGGAGCCATAGCAACCGATCAACCAATCACAGATCTTCCTAGAAATTTCCCACAACATTTCTCCTGCATCAGTTTGAAATTTCTAGGAAGATCTGTGATTGGCTGATCGGTTGCTATGGCTCCAGCGCTCGGCTCTGCCAAATGCATACAATTCCTAACAGATCAGAGATAAAAGGTTGAAGTTTATCTATAGACACAGGCAGTGCCGATCCTGACCTCCCTGGGGCCCTAAGCAAAATTCTGCTAAGGGGCCCTCTACCTGACCCATGATGCCGTGAGCATAGGTCCCCAGAGAGCCTCCCTCCTTACATTAGGGTCCTCAGAGAGCCTCCCCTTACGTCAGGGCCCCTAGAAAGCCTCCCCTTACGTCAGGGTCCCCAGAGGGCTCCCCTTACATCAGTGTCCTCAGAGAGCCCCTCCTCAAATCAGGGTCCCCAGAGAGCCTCCCCCTACATCAGGATCCCCAGAGAGACTTCCTTAAATCCTCACCGCGACAATCATTGCAGCCTCACCGTGCCCATTATTGCAGCCTCATCATATTAATAATTGCCACCTCACCGTGCCCATCATTGCAGCCTTAGTGTGCCCATCACTGCCGCCTCACCTTGTCCATCATTGCCACCTCACCGTGCCAATCATTAAAGCCTTACCATGCCAATCATTGCAGCCTCACCGTGCCCATCACTGCCACCTCACCATGGCAATCATTGCAGCCTTACCATGCTTATCATTGCAGCCTCACCGTGTTAATAATTGCCACCTCACCGTGCCCATCATTGCCATCTCACCATGCCAATCATTGCAGCCTTACCATGCTTATCATTGCAGCCTTACCATGCTTATCATTGCAGCCTTACCATGCTTTTCATTGCAGCCTTACCATGCTTTTCATTGCAGCCTCGCCATGTTAATTGCCACCTCACCATGCCAATCATTGCCACCTTACCATGCCAATCACTGCCGCCTCACCATGCCAATCATTGCAGCCTTACTGTGCCCATCATTATTGCAGCCTAATGGTGCCCATCATTGCAGTCTTACTGTGGCAATCAATGTAGCCTCACCAGTCAGTGTCAGTGGATTACGCACAGCAGGCACCTCCCGCTGTGTCACGGAGCTCAATGTGAAATGTTATGCCGCACTATGACAAAAGTCCCACCCTCCTTCTAGACCAGCTTGTGTGATAGACAGAACACTGTATCTATCACACGAGCTGGTCTAGGAGGAGGGCGGGATCTTTGTCATAGCGCTGGCCGAAGGTTTCAGTCAGCTCTGAGACACAGCGGTCTTCTGACTCCCGCTGTGTGACAAGAGGAGGAGGGGGAGGAGGAGATTGGAGCTCGGGAAGCAAAGCCCATCCGCCCTTGGGGGGGGGGCCCCCCACAGCGGCGGGGCCCTATGCATCTTGCATAGTGAGTGTATAGGGCGGATCGGCTCTGAGTACAAGAATCCATACAATGGGAAACCAACACGTGGGAAAGCGTTTTCTGAGGTGGGGTTCACCTTGCCCCATGCGGCTCACACCCGGGGTCCGGTGCATCCCCATTCACCATTTCAGGTCCAATTTTAGCCTGAATTTTTGGCTGAATTCAGATCTGAAGCGGACCAGAAGACGTACAGGACGCCTGTGCAAATTTGCACCGGAGCTGCTCTGGAGATGTGCGAAATCTCCTGCTATTGCGAATTGGATGCGGCGAACCCACATCCAATTTGCCCTGGTTGGAACCCAGCCTCAGTTAACACCTATGCGTTTTTTTCATGCTTTTTGCAGAAACGCAGGACATTATTTTTAACATGGGTTCCTATGGAACACGTTCACATCAATGCATTTTTAGGCCTCTGCGTTTTTGGATTTTTTTTAACCACTTAAGGGCCGAGCCTCTTTTTGAGATGTGTTGTTTACAAGTTAAAAACATAATTTTTTTGCTAGAAAATTACTTAGAACCCCCAAACATTATATATATTTTTTTCTAACACCCTAGAGAATAAAATGGCAGAGGTTGCAATGCTTTCTGTCACACCGTATTTGCGCAGCGGTCTTACAAACCCACTTTCTTTGGAAAAAATACACTTTTTTGAATTAAAAAATAAGACAAAAGTAAAGTTAGCCCAATTTTATTTATATTATGAAAGGTAATGCTACGCCAAGTAAATTGATACCCAACATGCCACGCTTCAAAATTGCGCCCGCTCGTGAAATGGCGACAAACTTTTACCCTTAAAAATCTCCATAGGCGACATTTAAAAATTCTACAGGTTGCATGTTTTGAGTTACAGAGGAGGTCTAGGGCTGGAAATATTGCTCTCACTCTACTGATCGCGGCGATACCTCACATGTGTGGTTTGAACACCGTTTTCATATGCGGGCGCTACTCACATATGCGTTCACTTCTGCACGCTAGCTTGTCAGGACGGGGCATGGTTACAAATTTTTTTATTTTACCTTTTATTTTTTATTTTTACACGGTTTTAAAAATAAATAAAAATTGTGTCACTTTTATTCCTATTACAAGGAATGTAAACATCCCCTGTAATATAAAAGAGGCATGACAGGACCTCTTAAATATGAGATCTGGGGTCAAAAAGACCTCAAATCTCATATTTACAGTAAAATGCAATAAAAAAAAAAAAAAAAATTGGTAATTTAAAAAAATGTAATAATAAAATGGCCCTTTAAGAGCTATGGGCGGAAGTGACATTTTGATGACGCTTCCGCCCTTCATTGTTATGGAGATGGGTGGGGGCCACTCTTCTCTATGCCCAGCAAGGGTGAAGATCCGATCGCCTCCGCCGCTGCCGACAGCTCCTGTAAGCAGCGGAGGGCACCGGTAATCGGCGGAGGGCACCATAGCGCGGTGGGAGGGGGGGCCCTCTCCCGCCACCGATGAAAGTGATATCGTGCCGAATCCACAGAGACCACTATTATCGGAAACCGGACCGCCGGCCAAACAAGAGAATACCGGGGTTATGGCAGCTAGCTGCTGCCAGAACAACGATGGATTGAGCCTAAGGTCTCATTTAAACTAGCGACTGAGCTCCGGTAAAAACCCCCGCGGTTGAGCCACATTTTTACCACTCTTCAACCGCTCCTCCTCCTTTTTTTGCTGAGGTGGCAGTCAGGGGGAGTACACATGTCATGGCAGGAAGTATATCGCTAGTCACGCTCAAGTGAATGGGGCCACTGGGCAACCACCCCGTAACCGCACACAACATGCTCAGTTATCTGGTCAATTGGGGGGATAATCATGCAGAGAGGAGGCAATACAACACTCTATCACTGCCTGTCTATTGCTGTCTGAAGCACGATCTGAACGAAAATGAAGCCTGAATGAGCCCATAAAGATAGAATGCGACACCCTTTATTGGCTGACTTAAAGGTCTGGTTCACCTTTACAAAAAATCTGCCTATGCATTTAGGTGGTGTCGGTAGATAAATACAAACGGTGCAGCTCTAATGTTGAATAATGCCCTTGTTTTAGGTGTAGTAGGCCATTTACATACCTTCTGAAGCCTGACTGAAAAAATTACAGAGATGGCATTATCCCATTCTGCCTTGTTGCTAGGGAGTTGCTAAGACTGATACTCCCAGCTGTTACTGTTCACATCCTAAATCACAGGAGAGTTCTCAAACGGGGAGAGTAAGAGCATGTGAGGGGGGTTTGAATCAGAGAAAGAGCTCACTCCTGTGATAGTAGAGGCAACGCTGTATCTTAGCCTAGGCCAACAAGGCCCAGGCCTAGGGCGGCACTTTGCAAGAAGGGCAGCACGAAAAGAGTCCCCGCCAGCTTGCGCTACACTTTTATTGTAGCGCCAGTCTTACGGAGCAGACTGGGCCGGGAGGCAAATCGGTCTGGTGCCCCCATTAAGTGTCCGACATCAGGGAAGGGAACAGCCCATACATATGTAGGGGGCCCCGGGTGGCGGACCCCAACCAATGAGTTGTTGTATAAGTTCCCCAACTTATGGGGAGGCCCGCCGCTTCTAGTTTTGACTGTCCTATCATCACAGCAGACCTCTCACCTGAGTTCTCAGCTACAGAGAGACAGATGTCATGTCGGGAGGCTGAAATTGTCTGGAGGAAAAAGTCAGATGATGGGCGTGGGCCAGTAGAGTGAAGGGGGAGGGGCTATCCACTGTGCGAGGAGACCCCATGTTGGGAGAGGTGCAGTAAGTACCCAGGCTGAAAGGAAAACCACACCAGTTATTTGTTTGCCTTTGGCAGAGGAGTTGCTGTTATATATTATAGTGACTTACCATGAATATCAGCTACTGGTAATCTAGGAGGTAAGTGTTAACCACTTAAGGACCAGGCCTCTTTTTTAGATGTGTTGTGTTTAGATGTGTTGTTTACAAGGTAAAAAAATTTTGTGAGATGTGTTGTGTTTAGATGTGTTGTTTACAAGGTAAAACATTTATTTTTGCTAAAAAATTACTTAGAACCCCCAAACATTATACATTTTTTTTCTAACATCCTAGAGAATAAAATGGCGGTCGTTGCAATACTTTCTGTCGGACCGTCTTTGCGCAGCGGTCTTACAAGCACACTTTTTTTAAAAAAATACACTTTTTTGAATTAAAAAATAAGGCAACAGTAAAGTTAGCCCAATTGTTTTTATATTGTGAAAGATAATGTTACGCCAAGTAAATTGATACCCAACATGTCGCACTTCAAAATTGCACCCGCTCGTGGAATGGCGACAAACTTTTACCCTTAAAAATCTCCATAGGCAAAATTCTACCGGTTGCATGTTTTACGTTAGAGAGGAGTTCTAGGGCTAGAATTATTGCTCTCGCTCTACCGATCGCGGCGATACCTCACATGTGTGGTTTGAACACTGTTTTCATATGCGGGCGCTACTTGCGTATGCGTTCGCTTCTGCATGCAAGCTTGGCGGGACGCGGCGCGTTTAAAATTTGTATTTTTTTTTTCTTATTTATTTTACCTTTTATTTTTACACTGTTTTAAAAAAAAAAAATTTGTCACTTTTATTCCTATTACAAGGAAGGTAAATATCCCTTGTAATAGAAAAAAAGCATGACAGGACCTCATATGAGATCTGGGGGTCAAAAAGACCTCAGATCTCATATTTACACTAAAATGCAATATAAAAAAAAAAAAATGTTGTCATTTAAAAAAATAAAATGGCCCTTTAAGAGCTATGGGCGTAAGTGACGTTTTGAGGTCGCTTCCGCCCTGCAGTGTCATGGAGTTGGGTGGGGGCCATCTTTCCCTCACTCGTCTCCATGTCAGTCCAGGAGAGGGGAGCGGAGTGTATCTCGACGCGAACGGAGTGTTCTCGACGCGAACATCAGTCTCACTTTGGCTATCACAGGGAGAGGATCTCCTCCCTGTGATAGCTGGAGCTGCACGGAGCAAACATCAGTCTCACATCAGTCTCTGTCACAGCTGTCTGGGACATTATTTGACAGGACACCAGGAGCTTGGGGCCGCAAAGGTCGGCTGCGCCCCTGTTATGTCATATGCACACTGATTTTGTTTTACTATAACATACTCCCCTCCCCTTCTAAAGTGCTTTCTTTACACACACAGATCTTGCATCACAGTGTTTCCCTGAACACATCATGTGCTGCTGAGCTGCTAGAGATTAACAGCAGGATGAGATTTGCCGTCGGATGAGATGCTCCGCCTCCATCACACGGTTAAATAGGTCACGTGACCAGTGTAAGCCAATAGGATGTGATGGAGGCGGAGCATCTCATTCCACGGCAAATCTCATTCTATGGCAATGCAACGGGTTCCCTTTTCTGCAATTAGTATACCGAAGTGTGATTAACATAAAACCCCCAACTGGGGGTGCGAGGCCCACATAGGACTTTTTAGTAACATTTGCAGGTCAAAAATAAATACCTCTATAAATAGTTCCTCCTTACACCAGGATCTTCATCAGAGTCCCCCCTTACATCAGGGTCTTCATCAGAGTCCCTCCTTACATCAGGGTCTTCATCAGAGTCCCCCCTTACATCAGGGTCTTCATCAGAGTCCCTCCTTACACCAGGGTCTTCATCAGAGTCCCCCTTACACCATGGTCTTCATCGGAGTCCCCCTTACACCAGGATCTTCAGAGTCCCTCCTTACATCAGGGTCTTCATCAGAGTCCCTCTTACATCAGGGTCGTCATCAGAGTCCCTCTTACATCAGGGTCTTCATCAGAGTCCCCCTTACATCAGGATCTTCATCAGAGTTCCTATTACATCAGGGTCTTCATCAGAGTCCCCCTTACACCAGGATCTTCATCAGAGTCCCTCCTTACATCAGGGTCTTCATCAGAGTCCCTCCTTACATCAGGGTCTTCATCAGAGTCCCTCCTTACATCAGGGTCTTCATCGGAGTTCCCCTTACATCAGGGTCTTCATCAGAGTCCCTTCTTACACCAGGGTCTTCATCAGAGTCCCTCATTACACCAGGGTCCCTATCACAGCCCCCCTTACACCAGGGTCTTCATCAGAGTCCCTCCTTACATCAGGGTCTTCATCAGAGTCCCTCCTTACATCAGGGTCTTCATCGGAGTTCCCCTTACACCAGGGACCTTTATCAGAGTCCCTCTTACATCAGGGTCTTCCTCAGAGTCCCTTCTTACACCATGGTCTTCATCAGAGTCCCTCATTACACCAGGGTCCTTATCACAGCCCCCCTTACACCAGGGTCTTCATCGGAGTTCCCCTTACACCAGGGTCTTTATCAGAGTCCCTCTTACATCAGGGTCGTCATCAGAGTTCCCCTTACACAAGGGTCTTTATCAGAGTTCCCCTTACACCAGGGTCTTCATCACAGTCCCCATTACATCAGGATCTTCATCACAGTCCCCATTACATCAGGGTCTTCATCAGAGTCCCTCCTTACATCAGGGTGTTCATCAGAGTCCCTCCTTACATCAGGGTGTTCAGAGTTCCCCTTACATCAGGGTCTGCATCAGAGTCCCTCTTACATCAGGGTCGTCATCAGAGTCCCTCTTACATCAGGGTCTTCATCAGAGTCCCCCTTACATCAGGATCTTCATCAGAGTTCCTATTACATCAGGGTCTTCATCAGAGTCCCCCTTACACCAGGATCTTCATCAGAGTCCCTCCTTACATCAGGGTCGTCATCAGAGTTCCCCTTACACAAGGGTCTTCATCAGAGTTCCCCTTACACCAGGGTCTTCATCACAGTCCCCATTACATCAGGATCTTCATCACAGTCCCCATTACATCAGGGTCTGCATCAGAGTCCGTCTTACATCAGGGTCATCATCAGAGTCCCCCCTTACACCAGGGTCACTATCAGAATCCCCATTACATAGGAGCCCGAGCCCCTCCTTACATCAGGGTCCTTATCAGAGTTCTCTTTACATAAGGACAACAGAACATACCATAGGCAGCCTCTCCTGACCCAAATCCTCAATTTGTGCACCTTGAGGATACACAACTGGTCCTAGCCCTGGGCCAGATAACATTTTGTAGTTTCGCAGTGAAGGTTTCTTTCTCTGTTATTTAGACCTGTTGATCTCTCTCCCCCCCCCCCCCCCCCCGTATAATGCCTCTAACATAGATTCCAACTGTCCAGTGGCGGTGCATCCATAAAGGGCACAGGAGCATATCTCTCTCTCTCTATATTCTATATATATATATATATATATATATATATATATATATATATATATATATATATATATATATATATATATATATATATATATATAGAGAGAGAGAGAGAGATCCATGCAATGCATGCATCTATGTATGGTCGCCACTGCTGCCCCCCTTTTCAGGTGTCCAGCCCCATGTTGGGCGCCGGGCACCTGAATTACAGCGGCTGTTTTTTTATTTCTTTTTTTTTTAAATCCCCGATTCGAGCCATGGGCTCCTATTGGCTTCCAAAATGGTAAACCTATTTTGAAAGCTCTGGTGCCCGCCGCCGCTTACCGGAGCCGCCAGCAGCGGCGGAGACAATGTGATACTTCTTCCTGCTAGGCATGGAGACGAGTGAGCAGAAGATGGCCCCCACCCCTGTATCCATACCATTGCAGGGCGGAAGCGACATCAAAACATTACTTCCACCCATAGCTCTTAAAGGGCCATTTTCTTTTCTTTTTTTTTTTTTTTTCAAATGACAAAATGTTTTTATTTTTTGTATTGCATTTTAGTGTAAATATTACGTCTTCTTGACCCCAGATCTCATATTTAAGAGGGCCTGTCATGCTTTCTATTACAAGGGATGTGTACATTCCCTGCTATTTTATTCTCTAGGGTGTTAGAAAAAAAAAAAAAAAAAAAGTATAATGTTTGGTTTCGAAGTAATTTTCTAGCAAAAAAAAAAAAAAAAAAAACAGTTTTTTAACTTGTAAACAGCAAATCTCAGAAAGAGGCTCGGCCCTTAAGGCCCCTTTCACACTTGTGCAACTTTAAAGTCACATGATACGCGACCACGATTTCTAGGAATGCCTTTGTAAGTGGCATCAAAATCGGACCAAAGTACTGCAGGGACTACTTTAAAGTCGGAATGACTTGAAGTCGTACTAATATGAATGGCGGTTATTGGAAATCATGGGGAACGACTTGTCATGCTACTTTGCAGTCCCAAATCGTGGGACAAGTCGTATAAGTGGTTAAACTGGCCGCTCTGCATTTAGCTTCTGACAGGCTGCGCAAGGATCCCCATATCTCTGGAACCAGAGGACGTAGGAGCCCCAGTGGTGGGGTAGGACTTCAGCTACCTACCCCCAATATTTGGGGTCTCTGTGACCCCAGGTCGCCGAGCTACAACCCTCAAAGTTGATTGCTTTGCGCAGCTTTCAATCCATCCACTCTAGCCAATCAACGGCCAGGGTGAGCGGCAAAGACAGCGGGACTTTCGAGGGGTCAGGTAAGTAAAACAGGGGGCCTGGGGGGGGGGGGGGGGGGACGTTGTCAGATGTTTTTTCACCTTAATGCATATAATGCATTAAGGTGAAAACTTTTACCTTTATAACCCCTTTAACAAGGTGTTGGAAACATTCCTCAGACATTTTGGTCCATAGTGACATGATCGCATCACGCAGTTGCTGCAGATTTGCCAGCTGCACATCCACAATGCGAATCTCCCATTTCACCACATCCCAAAGGTGTTCTATTAGATGAGATGTGGTGAGTGTGGAGGCCATTGGAGTACAGTGACCTCATTGTCCAGTGGTGAGATGATTGGAGCTTTGTGACATGGGGCATTATCCTGCTGGAAGGAGCCATCAGAAGATGGGGACACTGTAGTCATAATGGGATGGACATGGTCCATTCCCGCTCCTCCGGTAATGCAGGAGAGCGGCTTTTAGCAGCATCGGTTGTTATACCTGGATAGCCAATCGCCCGCTCTAAACAACGGTACCAGGATAATGCCTGCAGCTGCGGGCATCATCTCGGTATAACCCCCGAAAGCCGAGTACGCAGATCTGTGTATGCTTGGCAGGAAAGGGTTAAACAATGCTCAGTTGGAACGAAGGGGCCCAAAGTGTGCCAAGAAAATAAACCCCACACCATTACACCTCCACCAGACTGAACTGATGATACAAGGCAGGATGGATCCATGCTTTCATGTTTATGCCAAATTCTGGCCTGACCATGTGAATGTCGCAGCTGAAAAATCGAGACTCAGACCAGGCAACGTTTTTCCAGTCTTCCATTGGCCAATTTTGGTGATCCTGTGCCAATTGTAGCCTCAGTTCCCTGTTAGCTGACAGGAGTGGCACTCGGTGTGGTCTTCTGCTGCTTCAAGGTTCAATGTGTTGTGCATTCAGAGATGGTATTCTGCATACCTGGGTTGTAATGAGCGGTTATTTGAGTTACTGTTGCCTTTCTATCACCAGAAGATTTTCCTAGGATATGGGTGATATTGGAAGGGAGGAACGGGGGGAGAGGATCGGTGGTAGAGGTGGAAAGAGGATTTTTGCTGAGGGGGTTTTGGGATTGGGGAAAGAGATTTGAAGAGATGCCCTTCACGCTGCACCCCATCACAAATATGGCACAAGGTGAAGGAAGTCCCAGTGTGACTGGACTGGACACTAGGGGTGGGGAGGTTGCATTGTAGAGGGGAGGTAGGACAATGGTGGTGGGGTGGGGGGGGGGGGGGGTGTCACCAAAATGGACCTTCACCTGTGTAGGCAAAAATCCTTACACCGGCCCTGCGTGTCATTAAACCAATTTAGGATGCAAGAACAAGCCTGAATGACTGAATATTCAATAAATAAGACAGAAAACACAGAAAGTACAGTTAAATATATATTTTTATTTTAGGAAGGACAATTTCAAAGGAAACAAAAAAAAAAAACTCCTTCTGCAAAATCTAACCATGAATGGTGAAAACATCTGTAACTAGTGGCTCTGCTTTGTACCACCAATATGTAATAAATCACTGCATGGAAAGCATGACTACATCCTCTCACTTGTAAAACAAGAGAAAAATAAAATACCCATCTTCACTGAAAATATTTTAGTCTGTTAGATTTACACAAATCATTTTCAAAAACAAAAAAAAAAAAAAAAAAAAAAAAAAAATAAAAAAGAAGAAGGATTTCTGATGAACCCAATTCATTTTTATTTCCTAGTGTAATTTTGATGTGGAACCAAAAACAAAAAGTTTATATATATTTATATATATATTTACACATATTAACAGAACAAGATTAGATCAATTGTCTATACACAACATGGAAAAATTAACTTTCGTTAAAGAAGGGGTTTTACTTTCAACAAGAAAGGAAAAACTTCAACCTTTAGGATCGCAGATAAGCAGGGTCTTCCCCATTGAACATTTGTTGAGCAGTCGTTCCCTGTGTGTGTTGGGGGGGTCAGCGGGGAATACACCAAACCTGTGTTCATCAGTGGGGAGGATTTTCACGTTAAAATTTTAGAGGGGGCATTGTCTGGGTATAGCCCACCACCCCTCGCCTCCTCTTTGCACTGCCGGAGCCCTTGCTTAATTTGGCAGCCCTAGAAGATGTCTGGCACCTTTTTAGTTAGCCAATTAAATTTGATTTTTATAAACCCCAAATTTTTTACCCCTATGATTTATTGGTCTACTTTTCTGCTGTAAAACAAAAACACATAAAAGCCAATTTATGAAAATTTCTGGTTATTACACATGGCAGCCAATCACCTTAGTCTTAATTTTATTTTTATTTTTAAATCTGCATGGTAACAAGCTCCACTTGGGTTCCAGTTTTCACAAGTCATAATCCGTTGTCTTGAATCCAAAAAGACTAATAGAGCTGAATTGCCATATACAAAGGTCCCCCGATTCCATATAGCCATGGCCAGTCATTTATCTTGATTACAGGCTTGCTGATATTAAAGTGTTACTAAACCCAGGACGCTGCATTCACTATATCTGGTCACCCACAGTACACAGAACTTGAAAATGCAATTATTTTAGTAAATATAAAACTGCTAAATACCTTTTTTCATCAGTATATAGCAGTCTTGTGACCTACCAGTGTCTGATTAAAGCTTGTAGGAGTTTTCATTCTACTCTGACTGTCCTATGAGGCTGCAGGAACCCTGACCCTCTGCCTGGACAGTGCCGATTGGCCCTGTGCTGATCACAAGCACCCTTCCCAAGGGAAGAAGGTAAAAAAAAAAAAAAAAAAAAAAACTCTAGCAGTGCACACCAATCGGAGCATGTGCAGTGACTGCAAAGGCTTCGTCTTATCAGAAGGTGGGTGGGGGACAGTGAAAGGGGAGGAATAGAGAAGAAAGGATCAAACGGCCTTTTTACATAATGCAGAGGATTAACTCCCTAAGTTCCACAGCGATTATAACCAGCATGCTTTACTGCATATACAGACTGATTTTACTGTTGTGGATTTAGTAACACTTTAATGTTCAGCTCCACCCAAAACTGTTTTTTTTAATGGTATCTGAACCGCAAACCATCTCAAAGTGACTCCACTGACAAAATACCCCAGAGATTTCCTATTTCAACTGACCTGCTGCAGCCATTGGTGTCAATTATGTTGGCCAAAAGAAGCCATCTTGAACCAAGCATGCAACCTTTTGTTTAAGTGGAGGTTGGGGGTAAAATAAATACATGGAAAAAGAAAAATATCAAGACCTGGGGAAAAAAAAAAAAAAGGCATAAACCAAAATTTCTTACGAATATTTTAACACTGGATGCTGTCGGATTGCTTTCATCCCAATGTAGGGTCAACAGGGTGATGCCTACGATGACCCCAGAAGCTTCCCAACTTAAAGCGGAAGTAAACCCTTTGATTTAAATAGTTAAAAAAAAAAAATTGCATGCCGGAAATGCTACCTGTCACATTGACTATGCTTTCAACCAAACTGTCAAACCATCCAATGGCTGGTGTCATAACTGATCACATGTGCAACATCATGGCAGTTGAAGATTGAACAGAGGCCAAGATGGCAGCTTCCTTGGCTGAAAACGATAGGGGGGTTTACTTCCACTTTAAGTTATTTAAGACAGAATTTGCAATGATGATTTGAAGGAGCTGCAGGCTTCCATAGGTAGACCAATACTGGAACATTTTAAAGGCTTATGGTCTCTAAGAACTTTTGGTTTATAGCTTTAGCTCTTCCCTACCCTCAAAATTTAAGAGCCTAGAACAGATAGGATATGTGAATCCTTTGTTTTAGTACATCTCTACTTAATTCTAGGATCAAAAGGAACCAGGCCTACAATTGGACCTAGAACAGGAAAATCAATCAAGTGCTCTCTAATGTTACCAGGGCATCCTGTTCTGCAAATATTGGGGTCTTTGAGGAAAATCAGTTTGCAGCCCCTCCACACATGAACAGAAGAGGAGTACCCTACAAACACGGCTTCTAGAACCTGGATAAAAGAGTAGGCATCTCCCAAGTTCTCCAAGGTGAGATCTGCAATTGTTGCACAACCATAGCTTGACTATGGCTGCAAAAATTCCTTTAAATATAATCCCCAATAGCCATAATGGATATAAAACTGCTGTGCGCACCAAATGCCTTTGCATAACCAGATACTACTTTGTTAAAGTAGCAGTGATATCATCCTTAGGCTACACATAGCCTGAGCTGTGGGAGGGATCCAGCAGATCCACCCTCCAACATGGCGGTGGATACAAGACCAGTCATCCTGCACAAGGCGGCAGCAGTGACTGGTTTTCAATACAGAAAACTACAGGAGTTCAATCATGCTGGATTATTGCACCAGTGTGGTGAGAATAAATCAAAGGATACCCATAAGTCATGTTTGTTTAGCCCCCATTTTACCTTTAATCCTTTCCTGCCGACCCACCCTTTAAGGCAGGGGTCTCAAACAGGCGGCCCTCCAGCTGTTGCAAAACTACAAGTCCCAAGAGGCATTGCAAGGCTGACAGTTACAAGCATGACCCCCCACAGGCAGAGGCCTGATGGGACTTGTAGTTTTGCAACAGCTGGAGGGCCACCAGTTTGAGACCACTGCTTTAAGGGTTCTAAAAACCGAGAGGTAGCCATTTGGGTCATGTGACTGCTGTGATCTCCCGATCGCTAGTATGCATCGGGAGCTTTCTGGCCAGCTACTGTGCTGGGAGCAGGCTTTCAGTACGGCAAGTGGTTTACACAGGGCTGCAAACATGCGGCTGCTCGTTGATAAGGTCCACATACCGAGGGGCCACATATATGTGTGCAGTCTGTAGGGAAGAGGTTAAAAGACTTTAGCCCACTAAGCACCGCAGGTGACAACAGAACAAGGTGCCCCAGTGTTCTATACACGGGACAAATAAGGAAAACTAGAAAAGAGCTCAACCTATACACCATAAATTAATTCTGTAGAACACACCGCTCACCTCCTTATGAAGCCAGTACAATTCAGTCAACTGCCATATTTGTGTTGATGCCCCCCTCCCTCCCCCCGCAGGCACAGCTTGGCCATTCTAACTATACAAAAAAAGCATAATGTAGACCCATTTACTATGCTTACATTATATCATGCCCTAGAAAGAGAATAACCGTGCTCATGTACTGGTACTGCAAGTACAACAAGCAGAATAAATTTAAACAATAAACACTGCAGAAACAAAAAAAAATAAAAATAAAAAAAACATACATAAAATTTTTTCCACTGCGAAACATAGGAGCCGGAGACTACAGCGTCTTCATGATTAAATACTGAACTATGCACTTGCAGAACAGATAGGCTTGACAGAAAACGCCAGGTTGAAACGATTTCCTTGGATTTTGCGGCTCCTAAAGCACTCCTTTTAGTGGCAATATTTAAAGGATTGTTTAAAGTGCATCTGACATTTTGTAGCAGACATGCCATAAAAAGTGGGCAACGATTGCCGCCTTCGTTTCCCTGCTCTAAATGTTTTCTACTATGGAAGTATAAAGCGTAATGCTTTAAAAAAAAAAAAAACAGGGGAGATGGCATGGTTCAACCCCCTCCAGGTCTCTACTTTAGGTCCAGAAAGTCATTGAGGGGGGGGGGGGGGGGGTAATCCTTCACCCCCCCCAGTGGGAATTTAGCTTTTTGGTGATCCAGCATGCTCACCCATTGACTAGTGGAGGACACAGGTTACATCATCTCTCTTCAGATTAATACAGTATCTTAGGCTAGGGGGCAACAGTAGCTCAGCAGAAAAAGCGAAGATAAGACGATCACATTAGTGGGGGTAAATCATTCATCCCATGCATGAGTTAAGCTTTTTGGTTGTCCAGCATCGAACCTGGGATTCTCACCCATTTGACTAGTGGGTGCAGGACATCTGTTGCATCATCTCTCTAGTGGATTTTTCAGAGGAATACAGGGTCTCAGGCTAGGGGCAACAGAAGCTTAGTTGAAAAAGCCAAGATAAGACTATTACTGCAATGTTGACAGCCCAACCAGCTGAATATACTTGCCTTCACTACCCTATTACTTTGTTCTACCGCTGGAAGCAAAGGATAAAATACTCACTTCCCGTCTTCCCATGTGACAGCACTGGTGCTTGATCACTGGCAGATCAAGCACCACCACATGGAGGGTGGAGACAGGCCTTGGCCCTGTAAAAGTTCCATGGCCAATCTTTTGGCTTTTTCTGTGTTTCTAGCTGGTGAAAAGAGCAACAGGAGAGAGAAAGTAAATTATATGCAGTAGCTGGGTACACCGTTACCATAAAATGTATTGCATTGCAACAGCAAAGCCAGGAATCCACAAGATTGCGAAAAAATTCTTAGACTTCCTTTCTGCTGCTTAAAATTTCTCCTTTCAAGGTGACCCTTGGGAACAACAGCTATGCACATGCCCCAAGCTAAACCTGAACTCTGACTTCCTGCACAGAAGGGTACATCCCACATGGGCAGGCGCAATCCCTATTGTCTAGCATTTATCCCTCAGGGGTGTAATGGTCAATAAGGCAGCTGTGTCAGGCCAACGTTAGCCTCTCACATACCAACGCCCCAGGGCTGCTAAAAGGAACTAGAATAGAGTTGCATTTCAATAGGACACAATCAGACCTTGGACTTGGCGCTTCCAAATACAGGCCATCTTCACTACAACAGCAGCCAGGGACAGGAGCGGTCTTCCCCAACACTCCTTTATAGCATTCGGTCCACTGCTAAATGACAGGTGCTCTTTTATGACTCAATTACCCATCTTACAGATGTAGAAACAGCACATTTCTGCACTCTATTGAAATAAAGTTAAAAAAAAAAAAAAATTGAACAGAAAAGAGCCAACAAAATGAATGACTAACTGTTTAGAACAAAAAGAATTTACAAAAAAGGGGGGGGGGGGGGGGGGGGGAAACAGTTGATACAAGCCTCATTACTACATTCGAGTACGATTCTAGCCTGTTATCAGTCAGTATTAACATCTTGCTCATTTCATGTTGAGCAAAATTGAAAGCCTCCATCCCGCAGCAGTGTGTGTGTCCACAGCACATGCAGTCCACATGCTAGTCAAGGATCTGCGGTGCCGGAGGCCTCGATTCCTTTTTTTTTCCTGGAGCAGTTTCCTTTTCCAGCTCCAGTCTCTTCATGTTGAGCATAAAGCAATTTGCTCCACTTTGCCAAGGTCCATAAGAAGCTGTTTGATCCGGTGTTTAAGCTGAGGAAGCCTTGCGAGAGGTTCTGGGGGCTCCAATTCCCCGGTGTAATCCAAGAAGCTTTCTAGGACTGTAAAGAAGTAAAGAGCATACTGGTCAGACAAGTGTTTAAACGCTTACACAGGCAGTTTTTTTTTTCCCTTTCTCTTAGACATGTTTAAAATGCACATTTTAGGCCTGATGATTAAAAGGATAAGTTGACCTTTTGAAAAAAATAAAATACGCACATTTTTGTAGGTAAAAAATAAATAAAAATAATTACATTTATTATTTCTAAGGAGCCTACAGACTCAGTATATTGGTCTGCACATACATCGAATGGGCAGGCAGTTACCTAAGTGCAGGAAGAATCAATGAGCTACCTAGGAGCACTCACCAGTGCCTTCGTAATTCATTAAAAACAAGCAGTCAGCCATAATGGCCGGCCTTAGGCCCCTTTCACACTGACAGACCGTTCAGGTCCACCTGTCAGTTTCGACGGCGGACCTGAACGGGCGCTCCATGCTGGTCTATGGAGCGATGGATGTCAGCAGAGACATGTCTGCTGACATCCGACCCGGTCCGATCTGCCAAAAGACGACGGATGGCCCTACGTCCAGATCCGTCGCTGGCGGATCGGGTGAGATCTGATGAAAACGGACATGCTGTCCGTTTTCATCCGATCTCTCCATAGAGACCAGCGGCGCTGGACAAGCCACTCCCCGCTCAGCGAGCAGAGGGGGACCTGTCATCCGCCGACTCAGCAGGAGATCAACGGAAAGATCTCCTGCTGAGCCGGCTGACTCCGTGGAAGCGGATCCGCCTCGTGTGAAAGGGGCCTTACTTGTAGCCATTCATTCACAGGAAACATTGAAAGACAAGCTGCATATTTAACAAGATTGAAAATGTAAAAGTGTTAATGATTTTAGTAATTGTGTTTTCATCTACAGTAATCTTTGCCGAACTATGTAGAGTCGTTTTTCTATTTGCCTAGATAACCGATTAAATTACGAATTACAATTTGAGCATGCGATTGGAGCCTAGCTTCTTACCATCAAGTTCTTTCTCTATTAGATCCATTCTGTGTGTGACTTCATCCTGCAGCGATTCTAGATGAGACAAGAGATTGAGCTGCCACTGCAGCTGTGAACTGACTGTAGCATCTCCATTGTCCAAGGGCTGTGTGTGAGGCGATTCTTGGGGTGGATTCCTTTTCGATAAGCATTCTCGGACCTAAAAAAAATAAAAAATAAAAAATAAAAAATTGAATACACTTGTCCATCCTCTATAAGAACCTTGTTAAACTAGAAGACAATGACATTTGGATACTCTGCAACATAACCTAGCTGTACAGATCATGATTACATTGTGGATTTAAAGGGAAACCACCTCTCTCAGTGTGTGTGTGTGTGTGTGTGTGTGTGTGTGTGTGTGTGTGTGTGTGTGTGTGTGTGTGTGTGTGTGTGTGTGTGTGTGTGTGTCCGTATTTTAGCAGTCTGCTTGGACATGAACCTGAACATCAGAATAATTTTAGTTTAACCCATGACGGAGGGCAAAACAAACCTTAAAGCGGAGCTCCACCCGCACCAAAATTATTAAAAGTCAGCAGCTACAAATACTGCAGCTGCTGACTTTTAATAAAATGGACACTTACCTGTTCCAGCGGTGTCGGCAGAATGTGACGAGCGACCGCTCGTCTCTCGGCTGCCCCGCCGCCATCCTGTGTCAGGGAATCAGGAAGTGAAGACGCAACGGCTTCACTGCCCGGTTCCCGACTGCGCATGCGAGAGTCGCGCTGCGCGTCTCTATTGGTCCCCGTTGTGTCCTGGGATCTGCGTTTCCCAAGACACAACGGGGCATCTGCGGATAGGGGTGGGACAGCTTCGGATAATTTGTCACGGAAGTGGGTGCAGATACCTGGATTATACAGGTATCTGCACCCCCTCCCCCCTGAAAGGTGCCAATTGTGGCACCGGAGGGGGGGGGGGGGGGGAGGAATCCGATAAGCAGAAGTTCCACTTTAGGGTGGAACTCCGCTTTAATGCACATATCCAATTTAGACAAGTGTTCGTAAAACTGTACATACGATCGCAACTGTATCCAGGTGGATTATACCGAGTTTTCAGGACAAATTGGGCAAATTTCAATTGATGGTAAATGATAATGGATAGGAAAACTGGCCCAAAATAGTAAAAAAAAAAAAAAATATATATAAATATTTTATATAACAGTAAAACCTTGGACTGTGAGCATAATTTGTTCCAGAAACATGCTTGTAATCCAAAGCACTTCTATATCAAAGCAAAATTTCCCGTAAGAAATAATGGAAAACGCAAACGATTCGTTCCGCAATCATTTATTCACAGGTCCTTCAGTTTAAAGTCTATATAAAAAGATTATAGCAATGTGACCAGGTTGTGCAATCATAAAATGTCCATCCACAAGGGGATTAGAAGCAAAATCCAGCAGGAGCTACAGAGTATAAAAGAGAAGAGAGGGGCCTCTAAGGCCCCTTTCACACTTGTGCGACTTCAAAGTCGCGCGATTTTGCCATGATTTCAAGGACCGCCTGTGTAAGTGGCATCAAAATCGGACCAAAGTAGTGCAGGGACTAGTCGTACTAATATGAATGGCTGTCATTGGAAATCATGGGGAACGACTTGTCATGCTACTTTTCACTTTGCAGTCCCAAATCGTGAGACAAGTCGTATAAGTGTGAAAGGGGCCTTAGTGTAGCAATATGTTGCTAAATGTTGTACCTTCATTAAATGTAACCATTTTGCTACACTTAGAGGCGCCTCTCTTCTCTTTTATACTCAGTTGTGAAGTGACGCTACTTGTATATCAAGACATCGCTTGTATATCAAGTCAACATTTATTAAAAAACGTTGCTCGTCTTGCAAAACGCTCTCAAACAAAGGTTTTATTGCATTTCTTGTCTAGTGCACCGAAATGAAAATATTGGTGACGAAAATTGAGGATGCACTTGGCCGAAAATGACAGTTTAGAATATAATATATAAAAGTATATGATGTTTTTTTAAATTCGACTTTTTAATATCATTAAAGTGGTTGTAAACCCACTTTTTGGACCTATAGGTAAGCCTAGAATAAGGCTTACCTATAGGTAGTGGAAATATCTCCTAAACGTGCGCCGTTTAGGAGATGTTTCACTTGTAGTCCGCCGGAAATCGCTACTGCGCATGCGCAGGGAAGAAACGAACCTAAAGGCCGTTTCTTCCCTAGCATATGCCGCAGATCAGGGCTCCCGTGCGCGGGAGTGACGTCATGCGGCTACGCAAATCACCGAGCCGGAGTCCGTGGCCCCGAAGAAAGAGGGCAAGAAGATGGACGCTGCCCACACAGGGCACGTCGCTGGATTCTTTTGCAGGTAAGTGGTACATAATGGGCTAGTATGCATTGCATACTAGCCCATTATGCTTTTCATTTGCAGGCTAGACAGGGAGAAGGAGGAGGTAAAACCTATCAGGGTTTACTTCCTCAATTTAAATGAATGCTAATTTGTCAACCATTATCAGCACAAGAACACCCAAGAAAAAGGCATACCTTTAAAATTTTTATATTACAGGCTTTATATAGCAGAAACAGTTTACACAGAACTTTGAGTTCCATGTATGTTTTCACACTGGTCCGCTGCGCTTATGTTGTGGTGTTAAAAATCTTGCTTGCTGCATTTGTGGTCATTTTTTTTTGCACTTGTTTGTTTACATCTTTCTCCCCTGCAAGGAGAGAAAGATAACATTCTCTCCATTCAGAGAAAGAAAAACGCATGGGCAGGCTTGCACAGTAACAGCCAATCAGAGACCATTACAGCAATCGGGTAACCAGGAACCGGAAGGGGTTAAAATGGGCTGAAGATTTGCTTTAATCACGAGTGTTCATAGGCTATATCATTTGATAAACCCAATTGCCACCACTTCATCCATCGGGGGTCACAGCATGTGGTGCCAGGTACAATATGGTCTCACCTTACAATAATTATGTTTGGATTCGCTCTCAGATTTCAACAGTTCTCTGTCCAATTCCCACCCGAGTCTTTCTGCTATGGAATCTTCCCTGCTTTGCCGTATCCGGTCCACCCCTCCGTCCAAGGACGAGCTTCTTGTTTCTACAACCAGTCTCTGTTCTACTGCAGGGTAATAGGTCCGAGGTTTTTGATAACAGTGCTCACTGGTGATATAAGACTCCTCCACGGAAGGAATGGGGGGAGGTTTATCTGCGGCACCATTGTAAGTCCTGTAGTTCATGGAATCTTCTTTACACGAGTTCTCCTCCACATTACGTCTGATGTAACATTTATCGCTCACCATGTGCTGTTTCCATGGTTGGCCCCAAAACTTTAAGTCCGGGTGTTCCTTGCTCCTGTTTTAAGTGAGAGAATTAGTCAGTTACAAGATTACTTCTTAGTAACAAATCTGTTGTAAAGGTTATATTATATACTCACTCCCCTACCGGCAGTACAGCAGTCCAGTTAATACAAAACTCCATCACCTTAGCTTAAGGCTGCATTCACACCCGAGCGTAGCTTTTCAGGCAGAAAATCGCGCGAATTGCAGTGTTTACCGCGACTTGCCGCAATTTTGTGCAGAGCAAAAAGGTCCCCAATGTAAAAAGAAAAAAAAACGCCTAAATCTGCCCGATTCGAGCGACAAAAAAGGGTCCGGAACTTGTTTGAGCTTCAGGCGTTTTGGAGTGGAGATGTGAACCATCTCCATAGAGAATAATGTATTTTTTTCCCCCTCTAGCGTTTTGTAGCTTCAGGCGACAAACCGCTCAGGTGTGAATGCAGCCTTAAGCATGAACTCTGGCAGCAAAAATTTACATTTTTTTAAGTGTTAATAAACCCAGGACCCTGCATTCACTATATCTGGTCTCCCGCAGTACACAGAACATGGAAATGCAATAGTTTTAGTAAATATAAACTGCTAAATACCTTTTCTCATCAGCAGTATATAGCAGTCTTGTGACTTCTACTAGTGTCTGGTTAAAGCTTGTCGGAGGAGTTTTCATTCTCCCCTGACTGTCCTATGAGGATGCAGGAGCCCTGACCCTCTGTCTGGACAGTGCCGATTGGCCCTGTGCTGATCACATGCACCCTCCCAACAAAAAAACCTCTCTAGCAACACACCAAACTGAGCATGTGCAGCTTGTCCCCTAGCCTCTTGTACTATCCAGAGATGGTT